>JAOEHI010001165.1:0-12946 GCA_025447815.1 Percopsis transmontana
CCCGCAGCCGTAGGGAGGCGACCCTCTCGTCCACCGGGGTAAACTCCAACATTACGGCGCCTAACCGGGGGCTTGTGAGTATTGGAGTGGTCTGTGGCCACCACCTGCAAAACCATTCCCTTTTTGGGGTTTGTCTTGTTGTTGCCTCTCCAGTGCCCCTGTTGTCACTTTCAGTTACACGAAAACAGGTGACATTGATTGACAATCGCTTATGCTTCCTAACTGGACAGATTGATATCCCTGAAGTTTAATTGACTTGGTGTTTTACTGTGATGATTATGTGTTCCCTTAATTTTTTTGAGCAATTTATTTTCATTTTTAATCTGGAATAGAAATGTATCTTAATCCAAGATAGACAATAATTAGGTTTCTCTGAGTGAGGTAATTTGAGAATATATTCTACCAACATCGATTTAAGATCAGTTTGTTGGATGCACATGTTTTTAAGAATGAATGGATGTAAATTGATGCCAAACACCACCATGTGGATTTATATATCGCAGGGGCCTTTCTGTGTATAGTATGTTCATACAGGCACCCTTTGGGTGCTTCGGTTAATCCTCCTGCCGTTGCCCCAGACCAAGACACTGGCCACTGTGTAGCTGCCCACTGCTCCTAAGTAGTTAGGAGAGAACATTTTTTCCCAAAGGGATCATAATGGGATAAACGTATCCTAATGTTCTTAAATGTTTTTGTGATGTGACACACTAACAATCTGTATACACATGGACCATAATCACATATGCAGCATATCGGCAAAGTGTCTATATGAATGCATACTGATACACATGAAAACGGCAGATCTGTACTGTCTTATAAATTTATAATGAATAAATGCTGTATTCAGGTCTGCTTTATTGTATCTTAACAGTATTTAATTTTTATGTGTGAATGTCACTAATATACAGAATTGTTAAAACTTGTGATATAAATTCATGTAACACACTTGTAACTGACTAAAAAGCCTGTTGTGGGAAACAATAAGTTTATTTACTTGATGACAACCCATCAGAATGATCAAGTATACACAGAAACCACACATTTCCTGTGACTGTAGCCTTTCTTAGAGCTGATAAATAAGGGGGATCTTTAACAGAGCATCCTTTCAATCCTCCACTAGTTTCGCTAGCTAACAATATCACAGCTTACCTCATCTTTTGTGTATAAACCAGTGGCGTCATTTTGGCAATTTTTTCCTCCATATGTATTTAAATACACAAGTTCCCGTCTGTGTTTATTTTCATTGGTTAACAGGAACATCAGAGTGAAATTATTGTTTTGTAATTTAAGTCTTGAGAAATTTTTTACTACAGTACCACTGCTGACAAAAGTGTTTTGAGTTACTTTCGCTATTCTCGGTTAAATTGGGTGGAGCTATGCTGGCAAATTGCCAGTCAGCAAACTCAAAAGAAACATGAAAAAGGTGTAAGTTGTCCCGTCCTAACGGCCTCAACAATATTGACATAGGAGTGTCAGGGAGATGTCACTAAATATGTTGGCATTCCATCTTACATTTATATTATTGCCATTTATTTTCTGTGCAGTCTTGTTGATGACAGGTGTGTGGTTCAGCCTGAAGCTGGAGACTTGGCCAACCCACCCAAAAAGTTCAGAGGTGTGTGGGTTTAGGGTTGTCACACACACACGCTCACACAAACAAAACTAGAAGCAAATGACTATGCTACATGTTATTCTAACCATGTATTTTTATGTGGTTAACTTCATATGGTCAGTGTCTAACTGAAGTATATCCGCTTTTTCAGACTGCCTCTTGAAAGTGTGTCCCATGAACAGATATTCAGCCCAGAAACAGTTCTGGAAGGCTAAACAAGGAAAACAAGGAAACAATACAGAGGGAGAGCTGTTCAAAAAGTTACAGGTAGAACTTGTTTCATAGATGACGAAACACTACAAAAGTGAAACTTTTTTTACTACATCCTACTAACCGAAGTCTAATTTATTACCCAGCATGCAGCAGAACTTGAGCAGAAGCAGAACGAATCAGAAAACAAGAAGCTCCTGGGAGAAGTTGTCAAATACAGTAATGTCATCCAGGTACAGTCTAGATGTGCTAGTAGTTTGTTTAGCATTCAAAACCTTGTTGTGTGTTTTGATTGGTTCAAGGTTTTGTTCTCGTCAGTGGGCGATTATTTTACATACCTTAATCTGGAACTCGATGTAAATACATTTCTTTCAGTTAGTTAACCAGTTCAACTGTTGACAAATGTACTAATTTTAAGGCGTGTAAAAAGCGTCTGCTAACTGCTGTGTGTAAAATGTAAAAGTTTTTGTTTAGATATATCAGTTACCTCTTACCACGTGTCACCAAAATTATTTAAACTGGAAAGTGCCAGTTTGTAGCTTTAACAAATAATTACAGAATGTGCACATAGTTTGTCACTCAACAGTTGCACACCACAACAGTGTTTTCTTGTGAATTCATCAGTTCTGGTTTATTTTGATCTCACAGTGCAGACCACCAATAAACTGAAACACCCACCTCTCACATTCCCACATTATCCAGCAGAAACCCTTGTGATATTCAAGTAATCCAATTATTGTGTATTAGCTTCTACACATAAAGAGCAACAAGTACCTGACAGTCAACAAGCGCCTGCCGGCTTTGTTGGAGAAGAATGCCATGCGAGTGTCTCTGGACCCAGCCGGGAATGAGGGCTCCTGGTTTTATATCCAGCCCTTTTGGAAGCTCCGTAGCGAAGGAGATAACGTAAGTTTTTTTTCTTGATCAGTATATTATTTGGATAATAAGAGGATTATCAAAACCTATAGTATTTTTGACCTGTAATATTTTTCTCTGTTGAGCAGTATTTGTTGAATATGTTAATATCTTTTTTACTGTCTTATAACATTGCTGATTTTGTCTTTTTTTGCTTTAGCATCCTATGGTTGAAGGTATTGCTCTTGATGGTGCATGTGGATTGTGTATTTGTAGTTCAGACACAAATAAATTGTAAAAGCATGGTTGGACCTGTTTTTCTACTACATGTAGACAATTAGGGTCGTGTTCAAAACATCCAGCCAGTTGCTATTTTCAATGTATATCGTTTAAAGTTTTACTATGCAAGAAATGTTTATTCTAAATTTGCTAAAATATATCTTGTTGTGGGCACACTAACTAGGCTACTGGTGTCATTTACCAGTCTAGTAGCAGTGGAGAGATATATTTAGGGGTCCAAGCAGTGAAGCTGCTTGGACCCCTATTGTGAACCCTATTGTTTTTGTAATAACCCCTATTGTGAACCCTATTGTTTTTGTAATTATATTTCTTGTTGAAATTTTCTGCCATAAAAGTACTACTAAATTATATGTCGCAGAGGCACAACATTTGGTAGGAAAGTTCTTAGCCATGCAATGATGTCACAAAAATGAAATTACGTTGCCACACCTTTAGGGGCACTACACTAAGTACATTTACGTTTTTGTTCATATGTCAGGCTGCGTATGGAATTGATGAAAAATTATTCCTTAAACTTCCTTGAATCCAACACACGTAGCCATGCCCATTTCTGTCTGCCAAATGTTCCCGCCATTTTCCAAAAACCGAAAGTGAAAGTAAAACCAACTCCTCCCAGGCCGTTCATCTTATACTCTTATAATATAATTTGGTGGGTCATCTACAGACCATGCTGACAAAAAGTCAATCCGTTACAAAGTTACACTTCAATCAATATTTAAGGCATGGCCCATCATGACTCTACAGACTACATCTTGTGTAGCAGCATTCTTTGGAAGCATGGAAAAGTTTGTGAAAGTTTGTCCACAGGAGGTGCTACAACTGATGTGTCAATATCTCAAGAACCACTTGAGATAAAAATCAGAAATTTTGTGTATTTCTTTATTTGCCTACACTACCTAAAGTGCCAATTGGCAGGCTTGCCAAAATGGCTGCCAAATGACCAATCAATATTAAGTATTTAATATTTGCCAGTGTAATTGGCCGATCTTCATTTAACTTGATAGGCTCATTCACTGTGTCTTATAGAAACTATGGGGTAGATTTACTAACACTAGCGCAGTTTACGCTACCTCTGTTTATGCGAGTTCGGTAATAGCGCACACTATGCTTCCTCATTTTGCGTAGTATTTATCAAACCTGACACCCAACAGGCAATCAGTGCATGCTCCGCCCTCTAGCGCAATTAGAGCGCCTCTAAAAGAGCAAAGAATGGGCCCGCATGTATCTATCATGGATCTTCCTACAGGAAAAAGAAAGTGCAAGCTTAAATTTAGCGACGATGAAATTGAAGTACTAGTGCATGTAACAACAAACCTGAACATATTACAGGGCAGAACATCCACACCCTCAGAAAAAAATTCGATTTGGATTGCCATAACAAATAAAATCAACTAATAATAATAATGGAATTATTGCATGGCTGCTTAATCTGTAACGTCGGATGATTTCTGGTTCGCTTATTGGAAAAGAGTGGCATAAATCCTGTCTGCTCGCCGTCTTGACCTATGCCTTCGCCTTGCTCGGATCACTGCTGCCATTGAATAAGGTAAAATTTTACACACAGGAAAACACACTTCCTGGTTTAGACCTGCTTTTAAGAGGCGGAGAATTTCCCCTTCAGAATAGCGGTGCGCTCTTACTGGCAGTCTTTGTAAATACCACGGAATATATAATTAGGCGCACTTTACGCATATCCTCCCACCTTTTTGCAAAGTCACTACACTGAAATTCACTTGGTTGGAAGACAGCTGCAATATTGCTTGGACCCCCTTAATCGCTGTTTGCGGCTGTAATGTATCGTGAATTTTCTCAATCGCCAAACTGAAGTGTTTGTGTGTTTATGAGAACGCCGGTAGGGTGGCTGGTTGAAGTTGGGAGAGGAAGGGAAGGGTGCAGCAGAGAAGTGTATTGGCTAGAGCTTGCACATCTTGCATATTGTAGCTTTAAATGTCTGATTAGAGCAGGGCTAGTGACTGGAACTGGCGCACTTATCATGGCTACTGAAGTGTGAAATCTGACTGCACTAAAGCGCATGGATATTGAAGAAATTGATAAATTAACAGTGTGCCTTAATTTCTTTTAACACCTCACTACGTTTTTGTTGAATTTCCTTCTATGACTTTAATTAACCACCTGTTTCACAGCAAGTACCTTAGGCACTGTCTCGTGTTTACAGATGCTGTACACACCTGCTGTTTCTCAGAGCTCAGACAAACACTTGCATGTTTTACAGTGTAGTTTTATTATTTTTCTTTAGCTTTTTGAAGATTGTTGGATTGTCAGCCACATATGACTGTTTGTTTGTTATATGAATCTAGGTGGTGGTTGGGGACAAAGTTGTCCTTATGCCAGTGAATGCAGGACAGCCTCTACATGCAAGTAACATAGAACTGTTGGACAACCCCGGCTGCAAGGAGGTGGGTCTTACATTCAAAGATTTAATTTTAAGGGCCTTTTTTATAGTGTGTGTATTATGTTCAAGGTCATCTAAGATTGAGCATTTAGTGGTTTGATTGAGGAGAAACCACAACCTTTGTGAAAGCTGTCAAAGGTCTCTGTGCCATGACAACATAGCCTTGTTAAAACCATCCTGATATTGCAAGCTCCGCCTTTTAAGATTTGCTCCGTTTTACATATCAGTTCAGGTAGCAAACCACCGACCAATCTGTCCGGATTGGTAGTTCACTTGGTGTCGACAGCTATTAAGTGCTTACAATATGTTCTGATTGGTTAAAAGTGGTCCAATTGTCTGCTAGTGCCTGTGTTTGAAAATGCCCATCAAATGTTTGATGTTCTGATTAGTTTTTAGGTGCTCCAATTGCCTGCTAATGATTATTTTTTTACACTTGTTGACACTGCCTGGCTGCCTGGCTGAAAGGGGTTTTAATTTAAAGTTCCGAAACTCATATGTAAAGTAAAGCCAATTGTCGAAACAGAGCTTGCAATATCCGGATGGTTTTAACCAGGCTAGTGACAACACTCCAATCATCCAAAATGTGCTCCAAGTGATGTCAGAAATAAGCTCTTTTGGTCTTGTGTAAGATAAAAATATGAGGTCATATAGGCTCTTTATTCAAACATCTGTTCTTGACTTTGCAGGTCAATGCTGTCAACTGTAACACCAGCTGGAAAGTCACATTGTTCATGAAATTTAGTGATTACAGAGAAGATGTCCTCAAGGGGGTATGTAGCTGACTATTGTTTGTATCATATTTTATTATCTTGCTGTCAATTAAGTGATGGTTACATAAGTTTTTAGCATCTGTAGAAGTTTAGCAAACCTGTAAATATTTGTTTTCACCATCAGGGCGATGTGGTAAGATTGTTCCATGCGGAGCAGGAGAAGTTTCTGACATGCGACGAGTATAAGAAACAGCAACATGTTTTCTTGAGGACAACACTGCGGCAGTCCGCCACTGCTGCCACCAGCTCCAAAGCTCTCTGGGAAATAGAGGTACCTGGGAAATATAGGACAAATCCTAGCAGAGCTGTGGGTTGATTTCAGTCCCACTGTCTGCTCTTTTACATTTTAACAGAGCAGACAAATACCTGCTTTGTCTTCATCTGAACACAGTCATAGGGCCCTATTTTAATAATGGATGCGCACGGTTCGAAGCGGATTGCGCCATGCACTTTGGACCGTGCGCTTTAGTGCATTTAGGGAGTGTCAAAATCCACATTTGCTAGTTTTACGGCGGAAAAAATGGTCGCAGCACCAGGTGCATGTTCAAAAGTGTTATACTTAATCTTTTAAGTATTCATGGGTATGGGCGTAACATGCAATAAACCATCAGTCATGGTATGCAGAATGTAAGTGTGCTCTGCACCTGCCTATGTGGGCGCATATTACTATCTTGATAATGCGCATTTTAAATAACAATAAAATACTGTGCCATTGACTTCAAACCAGATTTTGTTGGTCAGTCACGCAATCGCTTTCTCCTGCCTCAAGATAGCAATGTGCCACACCTCATTTTAGGACCAACACACCCACGGGCGCTCAGATGGGCGCAAGTGCATTTTCTATTTAAACAACGTGGGCGCTGGACGGTAAAATGACGTCAGTCTGAAACTAGCAAACACACTTGCGCTTTGCGCTGGGGCCCCATGTCGCTTTACTTGTGTGTTGGCACAGTGCTACAGTATATGCTAAGTCAGTGGTTCTTAACCTGGGTTCGATCAAACCCCAGGGGTTCGGTGAGTCAGTCTTAGGGGTTCAGCGGAGGATAAGACACACCAGACTCATATGATTCGTGATGACACGCCCCCCTTCGGTGGGTTCGGTGAATGCGCATATGAAACTGGTGGGGTTCAGTATATCCAACAAGGTTAAGAACCACTGTGCTAAGTGCTATATTACAATGAAAAGTTGACTCAAAATAACAAAGCAATAGCCAAGCCATTGATATTCACTGTTATTCTGTTATTGATATTCCCGCTATGCAACTTGGAATGACCTGCCATGACCTGCTGCAATACTAGTAGCTTGGTTTATTTTAGTTTTAACATTTAAAAAGGTCATTGGGTGAACATAAGATGACATAAAATACAGACATGTAGGATACACACATACATAGTATACTTAGGATACATAATTACATGTACAGTAGAATACGTAATTAGATGAGTACAGAAAATAATATCCTTTCATGAATCCCCCTTTATTGTTTTTCTTCATGCCAGGTTGTGCACTATGACCCATGTAGAAGCGGTGCTGGCCAGTGGAACAGTTTGTTCCGTTTTAAACACCTCGCCACTGGGAACTACCTTGCTGCTGAGGTAGATGAACTTATTCATTTATTTTATATAATAATAATCAATCTTGTATAGAGATTTTCTAAATACTCAAAGACGCTTTACAGGGAGAGCACATTGGGTAATATCATTTTCTGGGTATAGGAAAAAAACAAAACAAACAAGTAGGTAGTTTAAGAAATAGGGGAATCATAAAAATGGCGAGAAGGGGAGTGAAGGGAAGGAGGTTAACTGGGAAATGTGAGCTTTAAAAGGTGTGTTTTGAGGGCGTGGAACTGAAAAGGCCCAGTCACCCCAGGTCTAGTCCGGGGCTTGGTCCTGATGGCTTTTAATGTGGTTGCATTGGTGGACCTGAGGCATTGCACAGAGAGCATTTGTAGTCTTTAACAGGGCATTTGTAAGGATATGAGCAGGGCCATATCTATATCCATTGTTGGTCAGCATTAACTTGACTTTCCTCTTTTCTTTACTTCTGTTTCCCCTTCTTTCCTTTTCTATTAAAAGTAGAAATGTTTAGTTTCTCTATCATTGAAAGTTGGCATCAGCCATTTCAGTTTGCCTAGGCCATGGTCTTATCAATACTCAGCTCTGGCTCTATTAAGAGTCTCTCACGAATGAGGGGGCAGTGTTGGTTTTGCTATTTTATGTTGATGTACTGTAGGGGGCAGTATTCCCATTGATATGACCATTGTTTCCTATAGTTTTGATTGTTGGAGATATTTAGTACTTAGGGGTTTATTTTACTATTAATAACTAAACACTTTATTGACTTTATCTTTTCCTTTGTAGGTGAACCCAGATTTCAAAGATGACTGTGCTGATGCCAAGGTGAAAGAGCGAAACAAATGCATTGTACTGTAAAGTCTGACTCAATCAAACCAATTAGAGGGTTTCACATTGGCAGCTACATTTTTTTAGACATATGTTTTGTGGATATTCATAATTTTAAAGACATTTGATATTTCCCATGGGTCAGGGGTTTTAAAACTTTAGTTACGACCCCCAAAAATAACATTATTTATAATTGCATAGCATAACATATGATACAAATACAGCATATAATATTATTAATATAATAATATATTAACAGTATTTATGTATATTTTATAGAACCCCATTTTGGGCTCCCAACCCGCACACAAACCACTGCCATAGCTGACTTCAAGATACATATTTCTTACACAGCATTTTAGGAAATGTGTTATGTACAGTATAAGGATGTAGTGTGTAGCTGGAAGTTTGTCACTGCAGTGGTGTATTTTCTGGACTAAACTTGGTGCCCTTTTTTTCTCTGTATACCGTGGTTACGTAATCGCATTCTCCCACACTCGCCAAGCACCTAGTATACTGCATAAACAAATGCACGTACAGTCTACCGAACACTCTCAACTCTGAGCCTAGATCCAGAGACTTTCTCTGCTCTTAGCTACCTTCCACATTTGTATTCTCCCACTGTAAGGCGCACACACACACACACACACACACAAGCTCCTAATAGACTGGCACATTCTCACATGCTGGAACTCAGACACACCGGGGCTCATTACATAACGTCTGTGTGTGGGGGTGCCCTGTGAGAGGAGGGGGAGGGAGGGAAGGTAGACGTGCTGTCTGCTCTGTTCGAGTAGCCTGTGCTAAGCTGGTGGTGTGAGTCATCATATAGATGGAGGAGAGAGAGACGAAGGCATGGAGGCGTCTGGGAGCACCCCATTGACATGCCGCAAACGGTGGCGAGAAAGTAGCCCACATTGTGCAGGGTTGCATTTGTACACAACAGATCAGAAATCAACCCTTGTGTAATATGGCATTACAGACATGGGGTGTAAGATTGTACACGTTAGTTTTACAAGATTAGTTTTACACAAAAGATTAAATCAAGATGGAATTACAGAGATAGTGTGTAAGATCTCATGTTATGTGATTAATTTTCAGTTGTTCCTTATTTGTTTTTTTACGTTGCTTACAATGTGGGTTGCTAACATGCAGATTGCACATGCTACTATTGATCATTTCCATCAGTTGTTTTGTCTTGTTCTCGGGTGGTGAATGTTATTCTTCTGGTCTCATTGGTTGATACAGCAGGATTCACTTTTTCCACTTCATGTCCAGAATTAGTGGAACTCACTTGAAACAGCATATTGTTTGGATGTGTTTCAGAGGACCATTTATACAAAGCAAACGCACACATGGACACACGTGCATGGACATGTAAGGTGATTCCCGTGCACACGCCCAAACCAATGCATGACAGAGACTCATCTTTTCACTGTTGCACCCCCAGTGGCTGAAAAATGTCTGTACACAATAATAGTTAGGACTACTGGATATTGGTTTCTGATATGCAGAGATGAATCGATAGATCGGCCTCCCATCATTATTATTATTATCTGATATGCGCTCAATCTATCACCTTGTCAAATGGTCTATCACGTGAGCCGATCTTGGGATGCAAATATCATATTGCCATGTCTGCTCCTATGTTGTCCTATAGCTGTCTGCATTAGAAAAAGACACACACCACCTACAGCATGCCGTCTCCCCCTGGCTTCGCATTCAATCTGCCCCCCCCCCCCCCCAACCCGACCTTCTCGCTCACAAACACAGCCCACACAGACAGCGCTAGAGTGTTTCTCCTGCCCACATCGCCCTAATATTCCACTGTTGTCCAACATGTATTAAAACTAGTTCAGCCCAATGTAGACCATGGGCTACATTGGGGCGGGGAAACATGATGTGTCCGGTCTGTCTTGCTGTATAGTCAAATCAGCCGTGTGCGAGTTGAAGGAGAAAAGAGGAAGTACTTCCCAGTGAAACAAACGACAGTGACGGCAGTCATAATGCTATGCAGAGACACGCTGTTGCTTTGGTCCGCTCATCCATCAGTATGATAAGTTCGAACACTGTTATTTTGGGTAATCTCAGGACTTGTGATTGTGTCCAGACCCACTTGCTTGACTCTCACAGTATGTCAATTTGGCTTGACTGCTGCATATTGAATATGCTACCTTTTTTAGTTGAGTTCCCATGTATAATGGAAGCAGAACTCGGGTAAGATCTCGAACTTCCACTACCAGTGTAGTCTAGTAAAGTCAGGTTTACTTGTACAATGCACTTCATACATCGCTGTAAACTCAATGTGATTTAGAATAAAATCAATGGAAAATAGAAAAAACAAAAAGGTACTTAACAATGCAATCCTCACTGCTACCACTCCACACATCTGCCCTACATATGCAAGCTCCCCCCCCCACACACATGCATAATATACATATGAATAAGATACCATAACATTTACCTCAATATAAGTCCACACATTGAAGTTTTTTTTTTATTTATTTATATTGACGTAAAGAAAGAAAAGTTCTCTTTAAAATGAGATCCTGTTAGTCAGTTGTTGGTACTCCTAACAGGGCTATTATGGTTACAATACAACAATTACATTTAGGTCATCTAGCAGACACTTTTATCAAAAGTGACGTACAATTCCATGCTGCTATTAATTACATGGAGCAGATAGGGGTAAGGCATCTTGTTCAAGGAACCTTACAGGTAGGCTAACTCTAGGGCTTGAACCCATAACATTCCGGCTGGGAGCCCAACACCTAGACCACTAGACCATCCTGCCCCTATGATGGGTTCTTAATAGTTTAAGGTGGAAAGTGATAAATGTATAACAATTAGGAACGTTAACAATGGTGTGTTTTTTCTAATTCTAAAAAAGTGGTTTAGTACTAACATACGAGCTTGTTTGTGTTTGTGACTGTGCAGAGCGAGACAGATACTGTGTTCTCAAAAAGGAAACATCAAACAGCAGACAAGATTGCTTTCACCTTGGTTTCTGTTCCCCATGGAAATGACATTGCATCTCTGTTTGAACTGGACGCCACCACTCTTCAAAGGGCCGACTGTCTCGTCCCCAGGTCAGTCAGTAAATTGGCAATTTTAAATTAACATATTTAAACTTATTACAACTTTTCCACTATTTCAGTGTCCATGTTTTTCTTATGCATGTATCTAACAAAAGAAAATGAGACCACCTGCGATAAAGTTTTAATTATATTGATTCCAAATGCATACCACACTCCTTACCGAAGAGTGGCGGGAGCTCTTTGTGAAAAGGCAATGGGGCTGTAGTCTTTACAAAACTTCTTAAAGTGTTAATTAATTAATGTGCACTAGCCACCAATTTACACTGAAGCGAGAATCAAGCTTTTAAGCCCCTCAACCACTGTGCGTCTATATTTGTAATCACGTCCTATGTTATTTTGTCCACAGGAACTCTTACGTGAGGCTGAGGCACCTCTGTACTAATACCTGGGTAACCAGCACAAATATTCCCATTGACACAGAGGAGGAGAGACCGGTCATGCTAAAGGTCGACACACTCGTACACAATCAGAAACACACACACTTGTGCACAATAGCGGCTAACATAACGATGAATGCTCTGTTTTAAGGTTTCTCTCTGCTGTTACCATAGATTGGCACCTGTTCCACTAAAGAAGACAAAGAGGCATTCGCCATTGTATCTGTGCCCCTGTTTGAGGTCAGGGACTTGGATTTTGCTAATGATGCCAACAAGGTCCTCGAGGCCACCGTGAACAAGTTAAAAAAAGGCATAATTGCTCAGAATGAAAGGAGGTACACAGCTGGACAAGATGCAAATATCCCTAAATAATTCATATTGTTATAAACTCACGTGACTTCATGTATTTCGATCTCGTGTTTCAGGTTTGTGACCAAACTCTTGGAGGAGCTGGTTTTCTTCGTGTGTGAGGTTACAAACAACGGCCAAGATGTTCTATCTGTGGTTATCTCCAGACCTAACCGAGAGAGGCAGAAACTCATGAGAGAACAGAACATCCTCCAGCAGGTCAGTCTCTTTCTGGATTTTATGCTGGCACTGAATGCAGATCAGTTTCGTTGCAACTTGTAATCTTCTACATTATTCTTGAATTGCCTGACAAACAAAGTAGCTGTGTCTGAAATTTCCCACTACTTATTAGTGCACTATTTAAGGTAATCCATTTTGTAGTGCTGTCTGGTTACCTATATAGTTCACTATATTATCATAATGCACCATAAATGTAGTATACTCGCTGCCCGCAACCTTCCAGCAAAGTCGCAGAATGCATTGTCTCTCTCATCGTCGTCCGCTTATCCGGAATCGGGTCGCGGGGGTAGCAGCTCCAGCAGAGGACCCCAAACTTCCCT
>JAOEHI010001166.1:0-12945 GCA_025447815.1 Percopsis transmontana
TAAAACCTACTCGCGCAAGATTTACCGTAACTGCACATATAGACGCGCAGCACAATCTCAACGCCGGCTGGCGAGACTGTCTATTTACGAACGCCGGCTCACATGACCGCAGTCTATTTTGGCCAGCGTATTGGCACATCCATTATACCTGAGCAGAGCTGTTTTTCCTCCAATCACCATGAAATCTCTGAACTACTTGGCAGCACAAATCGCAAATCTGAGGCACACAATTGGACAACGAACACGTGCACACCAACATACGCACATGCACTTCTCTGATGCAGTGTTTATGTGTTACGGGGAACTGTCTTTTCTCCTATCATCCCATCTGGGAAATTAATACACACTACCCCTGCACCCCACAGATTGGAATACTGGATGGAAAAAAGGTTGTAGGCCTACATTTTAAGCTTTAACATTTCTGATACAATGGAGCTGATAGGGGATCAAAGTTTGACAAAAAACAAATCCCCTAAAATTATTACAGCTACAATCTCAAAGGATGCGAGTACAAGGGGTAGGCCTATAATTTATGGGGAATTATATTATTTATTTTAATCTCTACAATGTAACTCTCCTTTAAAATAGATCCAATTATCTCTAGTTTGGGGATTAGGTCCTTAGTGTCACGGTGCGAGGGTGACGAGTGCAAGTGCAGAGGTAAAAACAGAAGCTGATGAAGTCCAAAAGACGCACGCAGCGTATGGTTTAGTATATGAATGCTGGGTATTCCATTACACAGCAAAAAACAGCAAAAAACAGCAAAAAAAACAGCGTGGTGCAGTGAATAATCACAGACAACTCCTCATCACCCACTCCCCGGCTTTATAGGCTGGGGAAATGCGGTGATGAGGAGATGCGGAACAGGTGTGTGTAATTAAGGTGCTCTTGGTGAATGGGGCGGGACGGCGGGGGCACTCCCGTTGTTACACTTAGTGATTTTGTCTTTTGTGATTTTGACTGCAGATGATGGACATGAGACTGTCAAAGGTCACAGAGGAGCTGACCAGGCAGACGGAGCTTCATCAAAGTGCACTGCAAAGGGCCCAGCTAGCAGAGCAGCAGGTGCAGGGCCTGAGGGAGAGACTTCAGGGTGTGGAGAGCGAGCTGAGGGCCGCAGGCATGCACCGTGATGGGCTGTGTCACAGCAAGCAGCATGTGAGAACGCTCACACATGTCAAGAGTCAGATTCATTAAAGTCTCAAACTGTGTGCCGGGACCCGGGTCGCACGGTACTTTTAGCTGGGCCTTGATATGATTAAAAGATTTTTAAATATCCTTTTTAATTTAAAGATTTTCAAATCTTTTTTTTATTAATTCTAGTTTTGTTTCTCTTGAATTGTTATTTAATGGTTATTAATATTGTAAATTTATATTCTATTAGGTAACATAATAGAATATAAATACTACTTTTAACAGCATACATAACACAATTTATATCATATATGCTGTTAAAAGTAGTGCACATGAACAACTTCTTTTTGGAGGTCACAGAACAACTTCTGCTTCAATACACACTGCTACATGTCTTTAAGAAAACTACACACACTGTAATCTGTAATCGAGGGATAGACATTTTTTTCCTTCATACCCTACAACAGATGTTTTTTTTACTTCACTTGGAGTAATTACTCTTTCCCTAGTATGAAGAGTTTGTGGGACAGCTTGCAGAGAAGATGAAGGTAGACAGTATTGATGTGGACCTAGACGTCGATATGAGACTGGAGCTGATCTTATCGCGAGCTGAACAACTTGTCAAACAGGAAGGAGCGACACTGGTGGAGAGCAAGACCCAGGTCTATAGCCTACAGCGAAAGGTAATTCATTGGGTGAAAGATTCACATTATTCATTATCAGAGGTGGGATTTATACAACAGAGATGAAAACATAACTGCAATTTGTACATAATCTACTGTGTCATTCATATTTCAACCTAGCACATTGTAATTTCTACTTAATGACAGAATCCCAATAAGAACAAACCTTTCAAAGACTCTGAATGACCATCTGCTCACAACAGCTTAAGCTGCAGAAGGGCCGTCTGGAGAGCAAGGAGCTCCACACACAGCTCCTAAGGAAGAAGGTTTCAGACATGGAGGAGGAGAAGAGGAGACGTTCAGCGCTGGCCTTTGAGCGGGACGACGCCCACCTGCAGGTCAGGAGGCTGCAGAAGAAGCTGGAACGCTTCCAGAAAGAGCTGAACACCACAAAGCTGTCTAATGCAGAGCTGAAGGCCCAGCTTTGCCACACCAATGAGCTCAAGGTAGTTGGCAGAATGGCCCGGACCCACATTCCATCCAGAGGCAGAGTCACATGAGATTTCAATTTGTGTGCCACCGCGTGATGGTGTAAACGTGTGTTTGCATATGTGTGTTACTGTGTGTGTGCAAAAGTGTTTTCGTCAGTTATGTTAAGTTGATTTTCTTTTCATTTTGCTTCAGTAGTCCATGCATTTACGCAGCAGTAGGCAAAAGTAGGAGCAATCAGATAAAACCATGTCTTAGGACAGCCTACTATTTTTTTTACCTGGTGTAAACTTGACAGTCCATAAATACCAACAAGTACGTGGGTTTCCTACTCTGTCTGACCTGCTAAGCGGAAAGTCATGGCTCAGAGCCAGAGCATGCAGGAGCAGAGCAGGAGGCTGGGAGAGCTGAAGGTGGGGAGGGCCGAGGTGGAGAGGACACTGAGCACCATGACGTCTGAGCTCCACAGCCACGAGAGAAAGGCAAGGGAAAACCAGCAGGAAGTCACGGCCCTCAGACAGAGCCTAGCTCAGCTCTCTGAGAGGGAGAGAGAGGTGAGAGATGGACCTACATACAGGGTGTCTTTATAAAACTTGGTATGGACCAATCACTTTTACAAAACAGGCTCAGAATACTATACCTTTTACCTTCTAAATAGGGAATTGAAATATTGATTTGGCAATGTGTTTTTTCAGCGTAGGTGTCACATTTTCAAAATGTTAGCTATCAGGTTATCATGAAACGAAATATCCACATTACCTATTTTAAGAATTTTATGTTATGTTGTAGATAGTTTTCAGAAATACCTTTCAATGTTATCTGATACGGGGATGAAAATCTACCTTAAAACATAAATAGCTTGAATCAAGTTCATCAACAATATATTGTTCTTTGGATTGACATAATGGATAATTTATTATAATTAAGTAGTACAAAGCTAAAGTTAAATGTCTACATTTCTCTCCTTTCGTGGTTCAGTTGGTGGACTTTCGGTTGGTGGTTTCCAACATGCTAGGTCTGGATGTTACAGCCCTGTCTCTTCCAAATCACGAGGTCATCAAGTCCCTAGAGAGCCTGCTTCACCCACACCTCCACCACCATCATCATCTCCTTCATCACCACCATGCTCTGCCCTGGACCTGTCCTGCCCACCAGAGCTTTCATCTCCCCCAGGTCCAGGACCTCCCTGACAGCTCCTCCAGTTGTCTCTCTACTTCTGGATATTTCAGCCATGGTGTCAGTGAAACCTAGATTATGTTTGAATTTTAATTTCTCTTTTAAATAGCTATATATTATATACATAAAGATATTGTGTTCTACAGGTGTTGTACTGTATATCTAAATAGACCTGACCATATCATTAAACTATTATAGCCAAATAAAAATACCTACTTGGCACAACTACCAGCGCTTTATATATTGGATAGTGGAATTGAAATAGTAAATAGTAAATTATCTATTTATGTTTATTGTTCTGTTGCTCTTTTTTGACTGTCAAAGCACTTTATAAACTCTTTTAGGTGCATATATGACAAGGTTGAGAGCATTGTTAAGCATCCACCAAAATGTAACACAGGTCAAAAACAAAAACATTTACTGGATTATAAAGGCTGTCTGGAGGCTTTATTGACATCTCCCTGGATCAGGAGTATTGTGGGATCACTGACAGCTCCTTTATATATATACTGTATATATATATATTCTTAGAGTATTTTTAGAGTATATGTTGTTTGCTGACATCAGCACATTTTCAGTTAGGTGCCACTTATTTCAGCTTTAAAGAGGAGCCACCTTCCTACTGTAATTATTACTTACTGATTATTCAAATTATAAACATGGAATTATATGACATTATAAGGTGTAGTAGAAAAAAAAGTCAAAATCAAAATTATTTGGCATTTATTGTTTCTGATAATACATTATTGATATTATTTTTATCATCATTTACACATTGTTATATATTTGATACCTAACTGACAGAGCCATACAAAATATACAGTAGTTTTATACTTTGTCATATTCATCATGAACGTTAATTCATATTTGAGAAATGTTAAAAAAATAAAACAAAATGTGTCCGGTACTGTATACTGTTGATTGGTAAGCTCTTAAAAGGGTCTTTGTGAATGAGTCACGGTTTCCTATGACGATACAACACAACTTTTAAATGTGTCTTAAACCATCCTTCAGTAATTTATAATAAAAATCAACTATATTCATGACACACAGAAAGAATAAAAGCAAAAACCACATGCCAAAATACAAGTAAAAAAATAACTGTAATATATCTTAAATGTTAATTTACAAATTTCCAGTTGTAACAAGTCACAGGTTAGAATTTCAGCATTTCACTTCACTAAGTTGATGAGTTAAATAAAAACACTGTACGTCATGCCTTGTGCATCCGGCTGGAGTTCAACAGTTCTTTCGTTCAGCTGATGCCATTTGTGGCCAAAAATATTTTCTATTATTATATGTTGTAACACCAAAGACGCTTCGTATTTTGACATGGCGACTCACAGAATGACACAAAGTAGGAGAATAATATCTCTAGCTAGAAGCTCCACCAACATGGCAACAACGTGTCAAATCGATGAGATTTGGAGACCCGTGCTTTGAGCACTCCTCCTCACAGCTCTGCCGGGTCGTCTAGCCGACTCACACCGGAGGCGGCCCGTTGGTGTAGCTGAGCATCGGATAGAAGGAATGGGCAAAGTTGTTGGACTGGACACAGGTGTAGTCCTCCTCTGACATCGGCAACAGACAGGCGAAGCCCACCAGCAGCAGCAGGAAGAGCTGGATGGGCAGCGCCACCCAGAGGACGCGACGCAGGAACGATGAGCGGCGGTGCGCTGACGTGTCCGACTCAGAAGGGGAGGAAGCGTACCCAGCGTCGCTGGGAGACCTGTTCGCCAACAACACAACACCCACCCCTGTTGAGCTGCCAGTAAAAGACATTGAATACACGGTCTAGCCTCTGGGATATCGCCACTAAGCATTACCTGTTATTACCTGTTTGTTAGGATCACAAGGACAAATGCTGAACTGCCAAATGGAGCAATTTACATTAGTCTGACTCAATAAACGAAATTCACAGAAATGCAACTGAAATAGTTGTCCCATTCTATCTTAGCAGTATTGTGTACTATGTTTCAATCCAAATAAGGTTAAGGATGTGCCAAGACAGTGTTTAATGGCCAATGATGGATGTCCGCCTAAAAGCAACGTTTGGACAGATCGTTGACACTGGTGATCTACACACTGGCCGGGCGGGTTGAAACACACATTTACAAAGACACATGTCACAAAACAGTTTCTTCAATGCCTACATTCTGTGTATTTCTTCATCACGGAACAGATACATGTGAGCTTGTGTTAGGAAAATTGACAAAAGGCATGCTGCAAGTTGTGTTGAGTATTAAAAATTAGGATGTTTTGTGTCCTGTTGAAAAACGCAAAGCACGCCAAATCAGCAGCACAGCAATTAGGAAAGATTGTATGACAGCTAAGCTTTTTTTTTAATAGTATTAATATTCACCATCTGAGTATACCACCATCCAATTATTTGTTTTAGGGACCCAGATGAAAAAAGTGCAAGTATGGTGCCTAACTTAAGACGTTATCACATAACGTGATAACGGTGATAACAGTTGTGTCTGCTGTAAGATCACATTCCCTGTGCCTTTACTGAAAGTACCCCTTACCACGTCACAAATGAAGACCTGAGAGGTAAGACTCACAGATGGCAGATTGAGGGGGGAGATGGTGGATAGTAAGTGAAATAGTGGAACAGAATAGAGACAAAGATAAGACAAAGGGGATGAGATATGACACGCAAGAGAGAGAGAGAGAAACTGCAGCCGTTGCATTGTTCATTGCAGACATTTACTGGCTCGGCATATTGAGAGAAAAGGGTGTGTGCGCCATAGTGATAGCAAGGGAGCGTTAGATATAGAGAGTTATATGTACAGTAGGTAACTCCCTTTGGTTAGCGTTATTATTAAGCAGCCAGGGACATCAGCAGAACAGAGGTCTTCCGCTGTTCCCTATCAAACCTCTTGGTCGAGCTACCGCTCAGCTCATCCCGCCGTCTACACAAAGTGTCTAGACTCAGAGAAGATAATGGAATTCATTGGGCATGAGCAGATAACTACAACCACGGTTTAGGCTGAGAATGGGCCGCGCTACTCTTGCATTCTGCCGTCTGAACATGAGCGGGCCTCCAAGTGCATCATGGGCCATGAGTTCCATTATCTCCCGGGTGTTCTAGAAACCAACAGAAAGGTACCTGTGGTGTGGACTGCTCACAGAGGGTCCAGGCTGTGACAGACTACATTTGCCCCGTTGCTGTTTGCAATGAACAGAGGGGTAAAAGAAAGAAAGTATGTTTAGGTCCAGGCAAACCAACACAAAAGCTAACGATGAAGGAAATTCCCCAAAATGAACGAGCAGCAACAAAACCATATGTGAAGGTGATAAGATAGTAACCCATTAGTAACTAATGAGGAATCTGGCCTTTCAAAGCACATGGGCAGACGGTTTGGGCTTCAGTGGAATTCAGTTGGAGACAAACCTGAATTCATCTAGAAAGTGGGATGCACACATCGCTTTGGAAACAAACATTAATAACATCATGCACATCTTAATAGTATTATTATGCTTATTTGGATTGATCGAGCCTCCAATATATAGAGCAATGTTTCCTTCTGAAAGATAAAACATAAAATAATATAAAGTACTTGGGGTCATGCGACTTTGCCTAAAAATAAAGAAATATCCTCATTCTGTCAGTTTAGCCATTTCTTACAGTCAGTATTCCTCAGGATACGGCAGGAATAAGGGGTGAGCGGAACAGGAAAACTCCATTGGGAGTTAATGTGGCAGAAATCGTGACCAAAGGAAATATTGGGCTAAATAAAGAGACGCCTAGGGCTGAACTGAAAATAGATCGAGACACAAAGAGTATCAGATAGGCGGTGAGAAGAAATAAATGTGGGAAAAGAAAGGTTTTGTCCAGGACTTCGCTCTAGGAATAAGTGACATGCAAGAAGAGGTTGGGAACAGGGTGAGCGTTCAGAGGGGAGGTGTGGAGCGGCGTGGGGGTGTGAGACAAGACCATAGGATGACGGGGGCCTTTAACTGGGCAACATGGGCACATCGGGAGCGACCTAACAATGTATGGCTTCTCAACAGGTCAGTGTGCGTACAGGGAGGAGCGCTAACGCTAACGTTACCGATCGACGGCGACTTGGCGTGCTCCTTCCGGACACGGGGCTGAGGGAACCAGACGTATCCAGGTCATCAGCAGACGACCAGGACGACAGATCCTGAGAGAGTGCACGAGAGAGAGAGAGAGAGAGAGAGAGAGAGAGAGAGAGAGAGAGATGTACAGAGAGCTCCATTCAAAATCGTTTGTGGTATAGGCAGTGCCTACAGGTGTCAAATTAGTTACTAATTATCCTAACACAGCTGCCACCTTCAACCAATCAGAACACCCAACACAGGCAGAGCTCTCCTAAACTGAACAACTTGACTGGACTGAATTTCTCTGACCGTTGGATTGAGTTTCTATTGAGGGTTTCCAGACTGATGAAGCACAGTTGATACTACAGGTGGATGAGCACTCCGCCCCCACACAACATGAAAAACAGTAGGCCTACACAGCGTCCAGTACCTGTTGACTGCTGGTGATGTCCAGGATCTTGGCCAGCTCCCGCAGGTCCCGCGTCACTTCCTTCAGCAGCAGTTTGAGGCGGTTCCCAATGACGTGGACCTTCTCCTTGGCCTCCAGACAGTCGCTGCCCTGGGAGTTGACCAGCAGCTGAAGGGACATGTCTTGGAGAGACGCTACCTTCAGCTGGGAGTCCAGGAGCTCCTGACGGATTTGCTTTGGGAATCACACACAATTACAAGTAACTGTTGTTTAAAGCTGCAAAGGATACAATTTAAAGTTAAAATAGCACTGCAATTGATCTTCCCCAGCCTCAGTGAAACCAACAACATAAGAGGAGGCTTGGTTGGGACTTGCCCATACAAGTGTTTATGTACTGGATAGTACAGTGGCAGGAAATACAGATACATGGAAAATTATGCAGAATATGTATCATCAGGAAGAGCTCTCAAGCCTCACTGTCTTAGACAGACCTTTCTGGTTTCTGGTGAAAAATGTAACAACAAATAAAAGGTCTGCTGATGGTAAAAATATACTGTACTTTGACAGCCTTAAAAACAAACAAACAAACAAAAAGAGTGCAGTTGCAAATCTTGCCCAGAGTGGCCGCCAAGGGGCTCAGTACTGTCATTTGAGCGTACCGTGAGCGTTTTGTGGTGCTCATGAAGGGTGTCGCTGTCCTGGATGGGATCAATGGGAACCACCTCATTCCTCCTGCGGTCAATGTTTTCAAGCCACAGGAGCAGACCATGGCTCATCTCATGGAAGTCCTATTGACAGACACATTCGGGACATCAGTCTGTTTGGAGGTCACGCTATTGTTGGATATTATTGAGATTTTTCCACACTTTCATCTAATTTTACTACAGGATTCTGTTTTTTAATAATTATGTAGTCTTATATCCATAATTAGCATACTGTATTTATTCCATCAGGAATGCAATAGTTGCATACTTGCAGTTTGGTCTGATACATCGTCCTGTCTTTATTTTGAGTCTCGGTTGTCTAGGTTGTCCACCTACTTGACACTGCATGAGTGCTTCCTGCAGTGAGGATCTCCAGTCCTCCAGTGAGCCGCCCAGTTTTTCCCAGTGGTTGTTCATGTCTTTGAGTTTGGCCTGCAGCTCTCTCGACTCCTCTGTGTCCGACTGTGTGAACTCAGCGCTGCACAGGTTAATGGACAGCACGATGGCCTTGCGCTTGTCTAGAGACTTCTGCAGCTCCTGTATGGAAACAATGGTGGCATTGTATAATTTATGTAGTGTTTTCCTATGGTTTCCTTTCTTTGCCCTTCACCCAATTCTGAACAGACGTGAATGGCAGGTGAATCTATATTGTAGATGTGATGAGATGTTAATCTCGGGTCACCTTGAGCTTCTTGATGCGTAGCTTGATGGTCTGGATGTCGGTGCTGAGGTCCAGCCTCCTCTGCTGCTCCAGATCCTCCTCGGTCTGACCCAGCCACGCCCACACGCTGTTCAGGTCCGAGTTCAGCTGCTGCCACTTCTGCTGGTTCTGCTTGGTACGCAGCTCTTTGCTAAGATCCTGGGCCTGCAGTAACTCCCAGCGCTCGATCACCCCTGGGGCACAGGTTTGAAGTCAGGGAATGGTTGTCAAACTATTTTGTTAATCTCACTTGGCGACGTGTCGCCCATCACATTGGTGGCAGTGCCAACCTGATGTCTGGGATTCTGAGCTGCTGGGGTCAGCCAGTCCAGACACAGTGTCCTCCTCTTCTTTCAGCTCAGAGCCAATCCTCTTCACTGTGTCAATGCTGCCCCGACACTCTCCCATCAGACGCATCTACACGTCAGTAGAGCAATAGCATGTCACTCATATTCTCTGCATTATCGAATCGAATCAGGATGGTTTTTACAATGTTTTACAATGGAAAAAGGAATATTTACTAATGGAAAAGTCCCATAGTGATAGACACAGTAATAACACAGGGAAACTAGGAAAAATAGAACACTCTATATACTATATACTATGTACTGCATGTTATCACAAAATCACGTAAAACAAAAGGTTGAGGGCTTTCATAGGAAACACTCACGTATCCCATATAGGAGGCATCCAGCTCTGCGCTGGTGGGGGTGCGGCTGCGGGCGCTCTCCGTTTGCTGCAGGAGGAAGCGGCTGGCGTCCGGGGGGTGAATGTTTGAGTCCGACAAGCCCACCTCTCCTGTTGACACAACATCAGCTGGTCATGAATGCAGGGCAAAGACTCCACTATATTCAAGCATGTAATGGAAAATGTGTTTAACATCCCTGGAATCGGCAAGTCATTTCTGTTTTAGAAAAAACAATGTAATCAACAATTCAACAATTCAAGTTTGTGACTCCTGAATCCAGATATGTTCCTTGTGAGATTCAATAGCATGCTTTTCTCTGAGACACTAAGTGCATGTTAAAAACTCTAAAAGAGGGTTAGCTATATGTCACACAGCACACCGCAAGTCAAAGACGTAGGAAAGAAAGCTAGTTAGAAAAAAAGGATTAGGATGAATTCCATTTCCACAAAAAAAAAAAATAATCATCACAATATGGAAATGGAATTGACCCTAATCCCCATGTTAGAAAAGGTTGGGTTACACGTCTGCTTAGAAGCTAAAAGTGTGTGTGAGATAAAAGGAAAATCAAAACACAAATCAAATCCAAGCCGGTGAGCATGAGTGAGTTTTCACTCAAAATGTATCACTTCTGCCCCCGAGCACACGTGGCATGCTAAGGGGGGGCCTGGTGTTCCCTACCAGTGGCGGACTTCAGTGTTTGTTCTGTTAGTTTAACATAGGCCTCAGGGCTCTCAGGTATCACTAAATCTGCAAAAAACATTATACAGTTCACACATTCAACACTGGGAATAGTATTCATAAACAATTGCTGTTGCAACATAAACAATAATATTATTTAGAATATGGTGATTTTCTAACTGGACTGCATGGCAAACAGCACTTGAAGCTTTAAATCTATCAGAATGCTATGTCTCCAAAAAAGTGTAATCTATGATTAAAAAACAGTTATGATGATGTTAAGAAGATGACGTTATTTGTTGTTTGGCGACAAAAAAAACTACTCCTCAAAGATCTTTATCGAATCCTGTAGGTCTGTGGTTCTCAATCTTTTTGACCCTTGACCCCCATAACAAAGATGTTACTATTTTAATAGTATAAATGTCATCTTGGCTCACAGTTTAAGAACCACTGCTGTAGAGAAATCTGTATGTATTTACGTTGGCTTGTATGCAAATGTACTGTACATGTGAACTGACCGGACAAGGCCGAGGCAGACCGCTGGAGGAAGTCTCCTTCCTCGCTCTGCTGTTCCCTCAGGGCCCTGCTGGCGCTCTCCAGCCCACGGCTCAGGTCGTAGTCGTGGTCCCATTCCAGCGGGATGGAGTCCACGCTGGCAGGGGTGTCCCTGCCCGAGCGCTCGGCCCGGACCGGCGCTGCCAGGGAGGCTGAGCGGCTGGAGGAGGCCAGTGGAGAGAATAGGCCGTCCCCAAAACGCTCGCTCCACGGCAGGCAGGACAGGTCGCTAGGCTCCTCCAGCTCCAGCTCCCGGTCAGAGAAGGACACTTCCGTGTCATCGTCTGTGAGCTAAAGAAAAGACCCAGGCTATGTTAAGTTTCATACACCTAATACATATAACTAGGCTGATTTTAGTTGATGAATAGAAAATATAATATAAATCACAAAAAAGTTTTATATTAGAATATTTTGTTTATGTGTATTTGTTTCCTTTCCAAAGCAAGTTTCAGCTAATAATAATTTGTAGTTATATTTTAAAAATAAAACGTATTGTTAATGAATACAGTATATATCAATCAAATACAGTACATAATGTTATACACAGTATAATCCAATGTCTTCCGTTCTATAATCTGGGGCCTCACCGGAAGGCGGATGAGCTTTTTGTAGTAGCGCTCCACCCGTCCGAACACCTCCTGACAGTAGCGTTGCAGCTCCTCCAGCTCCTCCTCAATGACGGCCGCATCCAGCGGCTCGCTCTTCTCTATCAGAGTCTCCCCCTGCTGGAAGATGTGCTCAACCTTGGGTGTTGTAAGGGATATCTCCTGTTGGAAGGCCTGAGGCGACAGGGCAGGGAGCAAACAGATCAAGCACACACTCATTCCATGACTAACGCTAAATGTAAGGCCTCGGATTTATGCTGCGTTCATGTGCGCTGGAAACTGGGGATTTTCTACTGGGAACTTCCTGCTTCATAGTGCTCAAGCAGTTGAGGATGGAATGGATGCCTTCATGTTGCTTTCATTACAAACGTCGCCATGTGGCTTCTTATAGATTACATCACTGAGAAGTTTGAGCGCCAAGAAAGCCCGGAGTTTATAACTAGGAATTATGCGTTGGTGGGCCGTTGAAAGTGGATTTATCCTACGGGCATTCAGAAACATCCCAGTTCCTTCTTCCCACTATCACGAACGCAGCATTAGTAGCTCTGCCAAGGATGTAATGTTTTGGCTTCCGTCTGTCTATTTGGTAGTGATAACAAACTATCTAAAGTTCCCAAAGTTTCTACATGGATTTTCATCACATTTTGCGAACAGATTTCCCATGTCAGAGGAAATACATGGAAATTCGAAGCTGCTGAGTATCTTCAAAAGGATATCATAATTTTTTTCTGTTTGCATTATATATTGTATATACTGTTAGATCACAAGTAATGCTGGATTAACTGGTTCAAATTTGAACCCAACACTTTGAATCAGGAGAGAGGTTCACTTAAGTTCAACAGAAAAAACACTTACCCTAAGCTGTTTTATCTTGGCCTGAATATCACACTCTGAGAAGTGTTCGATGTTGGTCAACTGCAAGTCCATCTCTGTCAGCCACACCAGGACACTGTCTCTGGCCGTCTCAAACTCTTCTCTCTGACTAATAAAGTGCTGAACAAATCAAAATAGATGGGATCATGTACAGTTGTGAATGTTTGAGTATTTTACTGAGAGATTATTTCCAGGTTTTAAATCACGGAAAATTGGTAATTTAATATGTAATATTAATATAAT
>JAOEHI010001167.1:0-12944 GCA_025447815.1 Percopsis transmontana
GAAGACAAGATCCAGAATGTTTCCTGCCCTGTGTGTTGGAGGAGAAGGCGAGAGTGTGATGAGTGCAGCTTCTCTGGCGGGATGTTGAAGTCACCAAGGAGCGTGATCGGTGTTCCATCTTCAGGTAAGAAGCTTAAGAGGACATCCATCTCATCTAGGAAGTCTCCAAGCTGGCCTGGGGGGCGGTAGATGACGATAATTGTGAGTTTAACAGGATGGGTGACAGAGACAGCGTGGAATTCAAAAGAGGATATGGTGGGAAAGAGCGAGAACGCTATTGGTCCACTTGGGGGAGATGAGCAGTCCCGTTCCACCCCCCTGGCCGGATGACCTGTGTGTGTGGGAGAAGGAGTGCGCTGAAGAAAGAGCCACTGGGGTCGCCGTGTTGGTCGGTGTGATCCAGGTTTCCGTCAAGGCGAGGAAGTGCAGGGCCTCAAACGAGGCATAGGCAGAAATGTTCTCCGTTTTCTTGACGGCGGACTGGCAGTTCCAGAGTCCTCCAGCCACGACTAAGGGGGCAGCAGGCGATCGGGGTGGGTACAGCAGGTTGGATGGATTTCTGTGTCGGGGTTGAGAGCGTGCTCTGCGAGCACATGTTAGTACAGGAATATAGAACCACCACATAATAGCGAGTGAGAAAGAGTTACAAATACTAGCGTTATACTTGGCCAGACAGGTTGTGTTGATGACTCCCACAGGAAGACTGCCTTTCTCTTTGTGCGCCCACTCTCTTCGTGCTCACGCTGGTGCCTACAGCTGGCGCTATACAGTTTGCAGCTAGCTAAATAGCGCTACACTGAACAACTTATTTAGGCCCCACCTTCTTCTAATCAAGCTTGTTTCAAAGCTAAACCTATTGAACCTGGATTTTAAAGGCTGGCTAATGGCTTCACTTAGCAAGCAATATTTACCAAATTAACATGCAAGTCAACCTACATAACAACAATAAGTGCAATCAGCTTAATCTATAGAATATTAAAGGCTACTTACAGACTTAGAAGACAAACAGCTCAACTGGCAGACAGTGTACAGATGGAGACATCCGTGTTTTTACAAGGTAAGATGTTCACCAGGTTCAATGTAGGCCTACGCGATATAACTGTTGGGTTGTACGACTGTTCATAAAAGAGAAATTAGTACATACTGTAGTAAAAGTAAAAGCAATGAGTAGGCTACAGTAGCCTAATGTTACACATTAAGAATAATGCAACTTTTATTTGAACAGGACTATGCATCCTAACACAGGAGCAAGTTGGCCTATAAAAGGGAATAGGCTACACGTAACTTTAGCGAATGTACCCCTTATCAGCCTAACATGTAGGCCTATGCACTTATATAGCCATTCGTTATATATGGCATGGCAACAACATGAATAAAAAAAAAACACAGCACTTGATAATAAATGGTAACATCTGGATTGTATTTCTTTAGGTTTGCATCCTATGACCTCCTCATGCGCTTCTGGGCCTTAATAGAGCCGTCGCTGCCATCTATGGTCAGTGTGACACAAGCACAGAGAGGCACCTTCACAGAGCTGAGGTCTACTGCAACACATTCCCTGCAGCCCATAGATGAGATGTTCGTGTTTCTTAACTATCTTGCACTCTGTTCAAAACAGCGTGACCTTGCTGATCGGTATGGAGTCCACCAGTCCACAGTCAGTCGGATTATTACGACATGGAGCAACTTCCTGCACACTGTCCCATGGTCAGTGAGGATCTGGATACTAGAGGAGAAAATAAGGGAATTTGAGTTAAAGAACTATGCAGACACTACAGTGATTTTGGACTGCACAGAGCTGAGGTGCCAGTGCCCATCATCGCCTCTTCTCCAAAGTGAAGTCTTCTCTGCAAGTCCCACTGCACTCTCAAAGGGCTGCTAGGAGTTGCTCCTCATGGGGCGGTCACATTCATTTCTCCACTGTATGCCGTATCTATTAGTGACATCATGGTCGACAGAGGGTTTCTTGTTGATAACTTTGTGCCGTGTAAGATCTACAGGCCTGCATTTCTCTCTGGCAGATCCCAGATGCCTGCCTGTGATGTCAGGGAGACCCAGGCAATTGCACTTCTCAGGGTGCATGTGAAGGGTCTCATACGCAGAGTGACGGAACACAAGTTATTCAAGCTGTATACCGTTGCATGTCTCCTGACCAACTATGAAAATGGACCTCTTGTAAAGGCTTGGGCAAAGAAGCCAAAAATTTTAAATTTGTACTTACATGAAATCTGTTTTTATGTTATTAAAGTTATTGAATATTCGCGGTACATCTTGTTGTGAGTGAGCGAAAAACGCCATAGCTGTTGTTGAATACGCTATAGTGTAACCCTTGGATACGAGCAGCGGAAGTGAAACAGCTGGCTGACAAGGAAAGCGGAAGAGCGTGTGCATATAGACTATTGTACTCGTCGTAGATCTCTTTGGATTGAAGCGTCCGCTAAATGACTTAAGGTGCTGTAGGTAAGATAGAGCTATAAATTTAGTATAATTTAGAAATGCCATAGACATCAGTCAACTATCAGTAAGTGAAATGTTCTGTGAGAATATCTGCTTTAATTGTAAAAATTGTAAATACACAACCCACCTCTTGGCAGCGGGGGACCAGGAACGTCCTGGAGGGTCGGATGTCATCAATGAAGAGTTTCATGAGTGCCACCTGGTTATAGAAGGCCACCAGGATGTAGAGACCAGAAGGGTGCAGTGACACACTGTACACCTCTTCCTGGAAGTCCTTGTAGAGCTCCAACACACTACACCAAGCATAGAGAGTAGTGTACAAAATACCTAATTGTAATTGCAGTGTCACATGTCACAACAATAAAGCAGATAGCAGATGCTTTTACCCAAAAATCACATCTACAAGTACTACAAGTACTTGTACAGTATATTTATCAGCAGTTCAGGGTTATAGCAAGTACAAATACTTCGGATCAGGTAAAGCAATAAGCATAAATTCCAGGTAGAACTTACGTTCCTTAGGTTTCTTCCTTAATGTTTCAGCACATTCACCGCATTAGAATTTAATCTTCCCACAAAGGGAGAGTTCAGGATGTTTGCGGTGTCTTACTTGGTTTGAAAGTTCCAGATGCGGACCGAGTGGTCCAGGGAGCTGGTGGCGATGAGGGGCTTGCGGATGCAGGTGGACAGGTCTGTGATGGACTTGGAGTGGAGCGAGCAGGACAGGAACTCAAAATGTGCTGGCTCTCCCTAGAGGACAACAACAGAAAATCCATCTCTGACTATTAATGGTCCACCTCTTACAGTATACAACCTCAGTTGGCAGTTTTTATATATACCTTTTTTATAGTGTTTTTTTAAGTGAATAAAGTGTTTTATTATTATTTTTTAACTATCTTAAAACCGTATGTTTTTAAACTCCCCATTTAAGATGAACTACTAAAACCAGAACTCCCGACAACAGAGTTTAGCTGCGGATCTAGGAACATAACACATGCATGCACATGGCCCTGGACTCTGGAGTGCATGTGAGGTACAGTGCGTGGTGTTGTATGCTTACTATGTGCTCACCTCAGAGGCCAGGCTGGCGCGGTACAGTTGTCCTCGGTCTGTGCTGATGGCGAGGGTCTCCTGTAATGGGCTCATGCACATGGTGGCTACCTCCTGCCGCTCTGCACTGCTGGACTCACCGCTGTTTGGGTTGGACGGGATCTGACACAAACACACGGGAAAGGCCAAGGCACTCAATCTGTCATTGACCAGAGATTTTCAATTTAAAGGTGTACTCCTTGATTTGTGTCCAGAATTGCCATCGTGGTTGAAACCAGCGTTGTTTACACAAAAAACTGAGAGGGCCCTTCTCACAATTGGGTGCTGAGTGAGCCTGAGCCTCTCTACTCCCCCCATACAGCTCTCATAGGTTCAAGATGTGAGCCTATGAGAGCTGTACCCCTCCCCACACTAGCTGTCCACACTTTGGTGAACAGTTGTGTTTCACTTCCTTATTATTATTATTATTATTATAACAGCTGGGGCAGAAACTGTGGCGGCAATCAGTGTTTCCCTTGGATTTTTTTCCCCCTGAAACTACTAGTGTCACATAGTGGACATGTTACGGGTACGTGGTGTCGTCATAGACAAGTCGCGCAGTAGGTGTTTTTTTTTTCCTATTGGTGCACTTCTACAGTGACCTGAAGTCCAGTGCTTGCTTTTGCTAATAGCAAATAATAGTAATAAAAATATAGAAGCACAGCCAAAAATTGGGAGGCACAGACAAAATTAGCATTATGAGCACAAATTGAACGTGCATACTGTGCCATACCGTGCATAGGCCTAACACCACCCTTTTACCCTGTGGAAATCTAAAGAAATATGAAGTTAAAGTAAATATTAACTAAACTCGTAAATATAAACACAGTGTGTGATATGATCATGTTTTACCTTTCATGAAATAATATCTGCAATAGATTAGCTCAAAATTCCACAGAATGTGAGATGTCACATACTGTAGGCTACTGTAGGTGATAAAATGCACCCATGAGTTAGCGGAAGCAGTATTTACCCTATTCTGATATGCTGGTGAAAAGGGTCCATGGGCACTGCTTATGTCACACAGTTCAAAAGCAAACGCATTTACCCGTATCACCCTGGTCCTCCTGTAGCTGCCCGCCTCAGTTCTCTCAAACAGATATGCGGCCCCAAAGCCCACAGAGCAGATGAAGCCCGTTGAATAGGGCAGAATTGAGGTGACGCGAAGGCCAGCGACACCTCCACGCTCCTTTTGGTCCTCTGCTAGCTTCCTCTTGTCCGTGTGCCTGGTGAAAAGACACAAGCGTTGGATGGAAAGTGTCAGGTCAGTGATGGCTGATCTTTTACAGCTGCACATGATTAGGATCCTTTTTATGGAAAAATATTAACTTTCAATTGCTATTAATTAATTGCATTACATCTGTACCATCCAGTACAGCATAAATGGACTGGATGGTACAGTGGCGAGAAATATACTGGTGCACAGGCATTGATGGGGTTTATGCTGTTGCCTGGTGTAACCAGAGGGGGTCGTCAGTTAGTCACATACCAGTGTATGAGGGGTTTGAATTTAAACAAATTATTTGATTAAAATGGGGTTGATAAATTGTCATGTGAAATAAAAAATTAAGCTGATAAAAGTCCATTTGTTATAAATATTTTAATTGTAATTTCCCTTTATTTGATAGAATAAAATTAAACTTTATTAAATTGCTGTAGGTTTGATTAATTGTGATAATTTGCATCAAAGCTCTTTTGGCTGAAGGGAGAAAGTTACAAACATTCCTTGATAAATAGTGTGCTTTTCCCAGGCATGTTTCTGCTGGTTCTTCAGGGCACACCCGTTAAGACACCAAATAATGATGTCACTTTCATTGATCAGCTGTGCTAAAATGGCTTTGATAAATACACTGTGTTGTGTTTTCCTAACCCAACTGATTTATTGACATAAAGATGTCACTATGTTGCAAAAGAGCTTATAGAAGCGTTATCAGAAATAAATCAAGCTGCAGTTCTCTCTCTCGTACTCACCTAAGGACTGCTTCATCAGTCGCCTGCAGGGCCTCGGTGCCTACATCCATCTCCCAGCACAGCTCTCCAGAGTCAAACACTAGCAGCAGACCCATGTCCGTGCCCACAACCACCCGCTCAACAGACACCCAGGCGTGGCACAGGAGGCTAACAGGAGTCCCCTCCAGGATGCTGCTCTGCTCCAGGCTGCCCTCAGAGTAGCGGAACAGCTTGAACAGGCTGGGCCCACTCACACAGACCTGAGTATTGTCTGACGGGTTGAAGCTGATCTGTCAACCACATGTGTATCATTTCAATACACCAAGACACACATCAACATGAAATATCCAGAATTGTCTGTAGTTTGTTGATATAAGTCTTATTATACCATGTCACAAGTGTTCTATATGCTTGAGCTAAAAGATTAAATATGTTTCAACAGTAAACCGAAAGTGCTGTTTTTGGTGATATTTTTCAATAACTAAAGTTTATTAATGCCATTCATTACAATTAGGTAATTTATCAGATGCTTTTATTTATTACAGTGAGTACAATTACAAGTATTAAGGTGCAGGGAGGAGTTAGGCATCTTGCTCAAGGATGGTTAGGCCTGGCTCGTTGGGGATCAAACCCATGACCTTTCTGGTGCAAGTTGACCACCCTAACCACTAGATTATCCTAGTGAGTGCCAACAGTGAGTGACTAGAAAGAAATGTATGGTGTAATGTAATATAATCTAGCAATGTATCCCATCTACCTTGTCTTCTACAACCCCAATTCCAATGAAGTTGGGACGTTGTGTATAACGTAAATACAAACAGAATACAATGATTTGCAAATCTTTTTCAACCTATGTTCAATTGAATACACCACAAAGACAAGATATTTATTGTTCAAACTAATAAACTTTATTGTTTTTTGCAAATATTCACACACTTTGAATTTGATGCCTGCAACACTTTCCAAAAAAGCTGGGACAGGGGCATGTTTACCACTGTTACATCACCTTTCCTTTTAACAACACTCAATAAGTGTTTGGGAACTGAGGACACTAATTGTTGAAGCTTTGTAGGTGGAATTCTTTCCCATTCTTGCTTGATGTACAACTTAAGTTGCTCAACAGCCCGGGGTCGTCGTCGTAGTATCTTGCGCGTCATAATGCGCCACACATTTTCAATGGGAGACAGGTCTGGACTGCAGACAGGCCAGTCTAGTACCCGCACTCTTTTACCACGAAGCCACGCTGTTGTAACACGTGCAGAATGTGGCTTGGCATTGTCTTGCTGAAATAAACAGGGACATCCATGAAAAAGACGTTGCTTGGATGGCAGCATATGTTGCTCCAAAACCTGCATATACCTTTCAGCATTAATGGTGCCTTCACAGATGTGCAAGTTACCCATGCCATGGGCACTAACACACCCCCATACCATCACAGATGCTGGCTTTTGAACTCCATCTCAGATGAGCCCGGGCCCAGAGAAGCCGGCAGCGTTTCTGGGTGTTTTTGATATATGGCTTTCGCTCTGCATGGTAGAGTTTTAACTTGCACTTGTTGATGTAGCGACAAACTGTGTTAACTGACAATGGTTTTCTGAAGTGTTCCTGAGCCCATGTGGTAATGTCCTTTACACATTGATGTCGGGTTTTAATGCAGTGCCGCCTGAGGGATCAAAGGTCACGGGCATTCAATGTTGGTTTACGGCCTTGCCGCTTACATGCAGAGATTTATCCAGATTCTCTGAATGTTTTGATGATATTATGGACCGTAGATGATGAAATCCTTAAATTCCTTGCAATTGTACTTTGAGAAATGTTGTTCTTAAACTGTTGGGCTATTTGCTCACGCAGTTGTTCACAAAGTGGTGAACCTCGCCCCATCCTTGCTTGTGAATGACTGAGCCTTTTGGGGATGCTCCTTTTATACCCAATCATGACACTCACCTGTTTCCAATTAACCTGTTCACCTGTGGAATGTTCCAAACAGGTGTTTGAGCATTCTTCAACTTTCGGAGTCTTTTGTTGCTCCTGTCCCAGCTTTTTTGGAACATGTTGCAGACATCAAATTCAAAGTGTGTCAATATTTGCAAAAAACAATAAAGTTTATCAGTTTGAACAAATATCTTGTCTTTGTAGTGTATTAAATTGAATATAGGTTGAAAAGGATTTGCAAATTAATGTATTCTGGTTTTATTTACGTTTTACACAACGTCCCAACTTCATTGGAATTGGGGTTGTACTTGACTTGAATGCTATTGCCACAGCTAGATGCTGCAGGACATCCTTTGCTACGTATTCCGAAATGTTGGTTCATAGTGAGCACTCCACAAACACAGCTGCTGTCTTTGAGTAAGAGCCAGGCCTGTCTTACCTGGGTTACAGGTTGATTAGAGCTGCTGGTCTGAACGCTGGCCATGACTTTGTTTTTCTCCCACAGCCAGAAGACCAGTTTACAGTCCGGCCCTGCCGACTGACTGATGAGATACTTGGAATCAGGAGAGAAATCCATGCATATGAACTCTTGCATTGCAGTGGTTCCAGTCAGAAGCTTCCTCTTCCTGCCCTGTTCGTGTTGCAGGTCGTATATTGTGATGGTGGCCTTCTCGCCAGGCTCAGACACAGCCAGGTAGCTCCGGTTGGCACTGATGGCCCATGCCTGCATGCCTTTGCTTTTCTCTGTGCCTAAACACCATAAGGAAATATTAATACCAACATAGGTAAAGGGGCCAGCATAGGCTATTGGTTAGGGTGGGTATCTCTGAGCCGAATGGTCATTGGTTTGAAAGCCAACCATGCTTGGTCAACCTGTAAGCACTATTAACACCAGTAATTATAAACTAATAATGCCAGAAGATGAAAGGGAAGTTAAAAACACGGTTTTTCACGTGTTTTTAACTGGCTAAAATTACTTTTGTAAAGTTGAAGTTGCTAAAACTTACCTGGAATGAATGTTAGACGTCTTTGCTGTATGTTATGAAGCACGCAGTTGTTTCCACATGGAAACGCAACGGTGTGTTCGTCGATGAAACACAAATTATTTGTCACTTCTGTCCGTAGACCGAACATATACTTCGGTTGGACGATTATAGTAGACATTTCTATTCAGTATGTCCGCAATATAACTCAATAAAATACGTCTAACTGTGTTTTCAATCGTCACAAAGTCCCTGATAAACTGATAAACGCTGGAAGTGTGTCGTTGTCAGGGTTACACAAACTGTATGTGTATTTTATGACACTAGAAGTCGCTGTTACAGAAAGGAAAATGTAGGAGTGTGGGCGTGGTTTAGCCCTGTCTGTAGGTGACTGCGGTCATGTGAGCCGGCTTTCGTAAAAAGACGCGCCAGGCAGCGTTTAGATTGTGCTGCGCGTCTATATGTGCAGTTACGGTAGATCTTGCGCGAGTAGGTTTTAGAGCTCAGAGTGAAGCTCTATTATAAGTTTGCTCATAATTACAATGGATTCTTGCTCTAGAAACCCTTTTCTATTACCAAGATAAATATGGAGACATTTCACTGTGGAAATATAAAGAAATCTGAACTAAAAGTAAGCCTCCATATGCGCAATGCTGCAAGGCCATGTTTGAGCTTGAATAAAATAATATTTCTTATAGGTTTGCACATAATTCCAACGCATTCTTATTCTAAATGCCCTTTTCTATACCCATTTTAAATATGGAGACCTTTTACTGTGGAAATATTAAGAAATATGAACCTAAAGTAAGTCCCCAGTTCAATATGCAAGGCCATGTTTGAGCTTGAATAAAACAATATTTTTTATAAGTTTGCTCATATTTCCAATTGACTCTTATTCTAGATACCATTTTCTATACCCATTTTAAATATGGAGACCTTTTACAGTGGAAATGTGAAGAAATATTAACCTAAAGTAAGGCCCCAGCTCAATATGCAAAATGTTGAAAGGCAATGTTTAAGCCTATATAAAATAATATTTCCCATAGGTTTGCTCATTATTCTAATAGATTATATTTCTGGAAGGCCTTTTCTATTACCAAGATAAATATGGAGACATTTTACCGTAGAAATATATAGAAATATGAACTTAAAGTATAAGCCCAAAGATCAATATGTGCAATGCTGCAAGGCCATGTTTAAGCTTGTATAAAATAATATTTCTTATAGGTTTGCTCATAATTTCAATAGATTCTTGTTCTGGAAGGCCTTTTCTATTACCAAGATAAATATGGAGACATTTTACTGTGGAAATGTAAAGAGATATGAACCTAAAGTAAGCCCCCACTTCAATATGCGCAATGCTGCAAGGCGATGTTTGAGCTTGTATAAAATAATATTTCTTATGAGTTTGCTCAGAATTACAATAAGGGCTTATTTTATGTTCATGTTTCTAGAATTACAATAAGGGCTTATTTTATGTTCATGTTTCTTCAAATAGCATTGAAACCTAAAGTAAGCCTCCAGTAAGCCTCCAATATGCGCAATGCTTGCCTTGCAGCATTGAGCATGCATTGAGCTGGGGGTTTACTTTAGGTTGATATTTCTTTACATTTCCACAGTAAAATTTCTCCATATTTACCATGGGTATAGAAAATGGTATTTAGAATAAGACTGCATTGAAATTATGAGCAAACCTATAAAAAATATTATTTTATACAAGCTCAAACATGGCCTTGCAGCATTGCGCATATTGAAGTGGGGGCTTACTTTAGGTTCATATTTCTTGATTTTTCCACAGTAAAATGTCTCAATATTTAACATGGGTATAGAAAATGGTATTTAGAATAAGAATCCAATGGAATTATGAGCAAACTCATAAGAAATATTGTTATATACAAGCTCAAACATGGCCTTGCACCATTGCGCATATTGAGCTTGGGGCTAACTTTTAGTTCAGATTTCTTTATATTTCCACAGTAAAATGTCTCCATATTTATCTTGGTAATAGAAAATGGTGTCTAGAGCAAGAATCCATTGTAATTATGAGCAAACTTATAATAGAGCTTTACTCTGAGCTCTAAAACCTACTCGCGCAAGATTGACCGTAACTGCACGCGCAGCACAATCTAAACGCCGGCTGGCGTGACAGTCTTTTTACGAACGCCGGCTCACATGACCGCAGTGTTGCGGCAATGTTTGCTACACAGGATATTTGACCGTCCAAGATAAGTCCGAGGCTCTTTGCATTTGGACAGGAGGACACTGAGGTGTTCTCAAGGGTAATGTCCATTTGGGGGCAGTTCTTTGCCGGGGGGTAGACTAGCTCTGTCTTTTCAAGGTTGAGCTTGAGGTGATGCGAAGACATCCAAGCACTGATGTCAGCAAGGCAATTAGAGATTCTGGTTGAGATCTGCGTGTCAGATGCAGCAGAAATAAACATGTTTACAGCCTGGTACATAAAACGGTATAGGTCTCTATAGCTAGTTTCCCCGTTCATGACAACTGTGAATTTTTAAATTTTATATAACTCGTTGATGAAATGATATATAAGACATACATTTATGAATAATTAAGGGCGTGGCTTATTTGAGTGACAGCTGTCTAGGTGGCCCGCCATTGACTTTCAGGAATCGCTAAAACTTGACATCTCGGTCGTTAGTCCTTTTCTGAGCATTTTAATATAAATACCTGAGATATTATGGCTTGCTGTGTAATTAATTGTACTAACAGACGATCCAAGAGCTCTGCTGCAGTTTTTTCGGTGAGTGAAATGTTATGTCTTTGGTGAATCTATTTTATGTTTATGTCAACAAACGCTTCGGCTAACGGCGTCAGCCTTTCGTCTTTCCTTCCGATGTCTCGTTGCAAAAATCAATACAAGATATTATCTATGTATTTATTTGGTGTCATCCAGTCATCCTGATGCACAGACAATGACGAAATTATAAATGCTGTCCATAGACCGTATAAACTCTGAACGGCACTCTTACCAGCTCGATCACGACCATTGACTGTATAAATTGTTCACGACTGAAGATATATATGCAAAGTTTTTAATACCCGTACCTGAGCCACCCGTTATTAGATCCACTGCCCTGTGTTAATCAACTGATTAACACAAAAATGTGTTAAATGTGTTAAGGTAAAGTCTGTAATTACAATTAGGGCATTTAGCAGACGCTTTTATCTAAAGACTTAGAATTACATGGTGCTATTACATGGAGCAGATAGGGGTTAGGCATCTTGCTCAAGGATGTTTACAGGTAGGCCAAATGTGGGGCTTGAACCCATGGCCTTCCGGCTGGGAGTCATTGTATTTATTTATTCATAACATTTATTTGTCAATGTATAGTTTTCCTCTAGGTGATCCGGAGAGACTGGACCAGTGGATTGTGAAAATGATGAACATACAGACCTGTACAGAGACTGTTTTTCATACCTTTGTTATAAAGAAGCAAGCAAGTTATTGGTTTAGAATGATGAAGTATAGACCATTTATATACATTGCATTACAGATTTCAGTACAAAGTTGATTTTCTACACAAGTTGAACACACAAACCTATTTCATGAATTGCAGCCACTTACTCTGCAATAATGCCATATTTTTGGTTTCTTTTACATTTTGTTAGGAAAGGTCATGTCTGCAGGACACCGCTGTGCTTACCGTTTTCTCTTTCTCCAAGGATGAAGAAGAGGACAAATCTTGGTAAGTACTAATGAGGTAAGTGAGGAAGTAAGTGATGTTCTTATTTCCGCTGTACATAGCAGTGAGGTTGCAGATGTAGACAGTGGGAGTACTGCCGACATCATGATAAGACGACACACCTGAACAGGCTTCAGCATCAGATCAATCTTAAATCTCTTACAGCTCATCAGAACGGCCTAGTTGCTCTCTGAGTGATCACTCCTACAGTATTTTAGACTCTCCAAGAACACTTAATAAAAGGAAAGCTGATGATATGTAATTTTGTTCCTACAGTTTTTACCATTGTAAATAGGTTCTCCAGTGTTCTGCTGTGTTTTCTCCTTTTTGCTTATGTTTTGTACTCGTGCTTTTTAGTTTATTGTATGTTTGTCCCGTGTTATATGTTCCCACTCCTGGCCTGCACCTTGCTGTGGTGAGTGGGCTTTTAACTAAGACAGGCCATACTGAATGTTTCGAACCAGTTTTCTAACCAGTCTTCCTCTCATCTAGGACACTTGAGGACAGTTGAGACAATGCCAGTGTGATCTATATGGTAAAGAGGTTGATGGCATCAGTTGTTTTACAAACTATTAGGAATCATGCAAGATGGTGTTGTCTGTATTTCATGATTTGCTTGTCCTTTCAATTTACAGTCAGATTTGAATGTAAATGAAACAATTATATTCAGTATTAAAGACAAAAAGAGTGCAAACATAAATCAATTTTATTTACAAAAAATTTAATGTAAAATGTTATCAGAAAATGTATTAATTTGTTGTGAGTAGCGGGGAATGTGAACCCAAAAGCAGACCCGGGTAGGCAGAGAGTTTGTATCAACACGACCTGT
>JAOEHI010001168.1:0-41564 GCA_025447815.1 Percopsis transmontana
CCCCCCCCCCCCCCCCCCCCCCCCCCCCCCCCCCCCCCCCCCCCCCCCCCCCCCCCCCCCCCCCCCCCCCCTGCCTGCTACTTCTTTTGCGTTCTCATCAGATCCCTTCCTGTGTCGGCCATTACTTTCTGTTCATATCACTCAACGGTACAAGAAAAGGTCTGTTTAAGACTGTTTGGTACGTCAGCAAGGTTTATTAGGCTTAACCCCCCCCAACACACACACACAGGTGTTTTCAGTTACTTTGACTGATTAGACCTCTTCTCCAGTTGGAAGTTGGGCAGGACTTTATCTTATCTTGCCCTGCTCATACAGTATCTTTAAATACTTCCTTGAGTTCAGCTTGAGACTCTAGTTATTATTATTATATACTATTATAGTTTTTTAGTAATACATATACACGTATACGTACACACAAACAGCAAGTCTGTCCCACATGCATGAAAAATGTATCAGTTGCAGAATGAAATACACGTTACTGATGTTAATCATTACACGTCTTTTCCATCAGCATTACAACCTTACTGAAAAGCCTACTATTGCATTCGAATCAAGGTGGATCAAGGAAATGATTGCGTTCAGCCAATTAATGAAGCTGCTTATTCATTCATGACGCCAGCGGTGTTATTTTAAAGCATCGCATGCGTGTCTCTGTCCATAGCAGTCAACACACAGACAAACTGACAACATCCGCTATCCCCCACAGAGCATGTACTCGGCGTTGCCAGGCGTTCTGGACGGCAACCCCTTCTCGGAGAACGGCCAGCTGCGAGTGCCTGAGGGGGTTAGCAGCCTTCAGGAGGTGCTGAAGGAGACCTTGAGGCTCTTAAACGCCTTCCAGGTGCACCCGGACATCACCTTACAACTCTGCTCCTACCTTTTCTTCTTCACCAACGCGTCGCTCTTCAACACCCTGATGGAGAGAGGTAGGGCAAATAAGAAGCTACACTACTCTTATAGAAAACACACCCCCTTGTTTAACGAGATTGAAACTCTTGTTTTTAATGCGGTCCTAATAGTGTCGTCAAAAAGAGTACTAGTTCCTTAGACCTCAGGTATACAGTACTGTACAGTGTATCTCTACACTGTGTTTAATACATTTCTACTTACAGTATTCCTTATTTATCAGGTTCTGGCGGTGGGTTCTACCAGTGGTCCCGAGGGGTCCAAATTAGGGCTAACCTGGACCTGCTACTGGACTTCACTCAGAGCACCGGCCTGGGAGACCTGGCCACAGAGTTCTTCCAGAAGCTCTCTGCCGCTGTCAATCTTCTGTCCACGCCCAAAGAAACGCTGCTGCAGGTCAGAGAACATCCTCTTCTCCCTTCCTGTTTGTCCTACTGAGGGAAGTGGTACTGTAGCAGTCAAGTCATGTTCTGCGTCAGTCCCCGAATGTTTTCTTTGTTTTATACGCGCATGACAGTTAGGTTAACAGTTGAGTGTGTTTATGTTTAAGGGGTCATCATGTGGCATTTATTAGGATAGCTGAACTTCATGATTTCATGATTTAACAGTAGTATTTTGCTTGTTTGCTGTTTATTTTAACATGCTAGCATTACATGCTAGCTGTAACACATAGGCTATGTGTAGCCATTTTTTATGTTGTTGTTACCCTTTTGACAACCACAAACACCACTGCTGCTGCTTCTACTACATAACTTCTAAACCTAGTACTTTATTATTATAACCAAAGTAAATCTATGATTACTCAGATAAGATCAGATAATCCTGCGTCTTTCACTAATTGTATAGAAGCCTTTTTGACAACTTAAATAATGAATTCTGCAACATTTAACATACCCAAAATATATTTTTATATTTTTTTTCAGAGCTCACGTTGCCCATGTTTCTTTGTGACTAGCAACTCCTCCTGTATATAGTTCATCTAGGGACGGGGAGAGTAAATAAATAATGGAAGTCATGTGATTTTAGCACACAAGCAATACTAAAATTACATATTAGAAATATAAAATACAGAACTTACATCTGCTTTCCCACCCTTATAAAACATTTTTTTTTTGTAAGGGCTGTGGAGGCTTGCTAGTAGTAGCTTGCTTTACTCTTGACTTACTGAATTTTTCCTTACTCAATCCTTCCTTAAGCACACAATTTCTCTTAGTTACTTAGTCTCTGAGTCTCTTGTTTACTCTGTGCTACAGAGGAAGGCTGAACTATTTCTTGGTTAATAATCGCAGTGTATTCACAATCTCAGAGATTGCTGCATGAAACGGTCCGGTATCCTGACAGATAAGGAACCTGTGGTGTGTTGTTGTGGATAAGGGTTGTCATGTGCCACTGTTGATGGTACTATACTGTCCTTCCTATTGCAGTAACGTAACAATGGTTTCATATTGATGTTAAATGTTGTAATAATCTTGAGTAATCTTAATCTCTTTCCATTACAAACGAATGTGAAAGATAATAAGATGGATACTCAAGCTTCAGAAGAATAACTTTGCTTCGATATGAGTTATTGATAACATATACAGGATGCTTTGCATTACAGCATTCAATTAGATTACATTACATTACTCACTACACATTACAGATTAGCTACATTACTCTGCTGGTGTAGCTTCTATGTGGTCTGCAGTAACTTAACTAACATGCCTTCTTCCACCAAGTGGCCGATCTGAGTCCTGCTTAGTCATGCTTTCTTAAAACAAGTTAACACAAGGTTTAACCTTCGCAGAGCTAATGTCAAGTTAAAGCACTGAATGTTGACATGATCCTGGCAGCCAGACAATAAAGGTTTAAGGTTAAAGGTTTGACATGTGTCGCTTAATTTCTGTCGGCGGTTCACACCTGTTCTCAGTGTAAAACTTGCTGCCTTGGTACCAAGACTGAAATATCTTCCAGTACTGCAGCGCTAGTCCACTTTAGACAAGGCTGTCGCAGGCTGCCTCTGCCTCTTTGTGGTGATTGGATGGTTGCTTAAAAATCTGGTGGTTCTGTGTGTCCCTCCCATGGCATGAGGTCATTTTGTGGTTGGAAAAACAGCGCACACACCCACGTAATTTTTACTTGTCCATCTGGAGACTCCATAAGACGGCTATAAGAACTGTGCTAGCTGGCTTGCTGGCACAGTTGTACAAAATATCCTGATAATGAGTTAATGTTGTATATCCATTGCTATTATGGATATTACATTTCATCTGAGACAGAAACAACAAAAAAGTTTCTAAAACCTTCTCCCCAACGTGTGACAGCATGGCTAACAGAGGAGCTGTTGTGTTTCGATTACTGCCAGTTCCCATGCAAGCCTGGACAAGTATGTTTTTTTTTTAAATTTTCACCAATAAAAGTTGAATTAACTACTATTTGAGAACTATGTAAGCAGAGGTAATCATCCAACTTTAAGTGAGGTCATTGTCAAATTACTCACCTGTACAGTATGCCAGTGGCGTAATAAAAAAAAGTTTCATTCGTTGACATCAGAAGCAATCTGTTATTTATTGCGACTTAATGGAATTAACAGAGCAGACAATACAGAAAGCAATACAGAAAATTACAAGCAAAGCCACAACATCAACCGGAACGGGTCTTCTAAAACAAAAGCTTTGGCAATAGGAAGAAAAAAACTTGGAACATTCGTCCTGTTTTTTTAAGCCTACCACAACATACAGAGGACTGACATTTTTAATATTTTGTATGTTCTGTAAATCTCTAAATAACACGATGGCCATACTTTTCTTCTCCCATGACCCTCAAATAAACATGTGAGTGCTTCGGTGGTTTTCTAGGCATTTCCATGTTCTGTTCTAAGGGAGTTTCAGACTTAAGTTCTTTTCCATGTTTGTTTACAACGTGGCCCAGATGTCCTGGAGATCTCTGAGGAGTGAGTTTGTGGCGTTGAACACTGCCCAGCTACACCACATGCTCAGGGAGTACAACTGTGGCAGGGCCTGTCCGCCTGGATGGAACCCGCCCCCGGATGACGCCGAAGACGCCGTCAGGACTGGTGCGTCTTGTCTGTCTGTCTGCCCGTCTGTCTGTCTGTCTGTCTGTCTGTCTGTACCACCCTGCTTTCTGTTTCTATTCTCTGCTTTTATTCTTGCTTTCGGTTCATCCTGTCACTGCACAAACACACCTATGGGCCCTTGTCCTAGTCCATCGCCATGGTAATCCTGTCCTGCTGCTGCCCCACCGCCCTTCCTCTCTCTGTCTCCACTAATCAGCGTCATCGTAGGATTACCTCTCAAATCCCCCCCCCCCCTCTCTCTCAGCAGGGGGTTGGGCACCTGCCACCCTCCAATTTTTTTTATCTAATAAGGTTTTAACCTACAAAAGGGAGATTACTTGAATATCGTTACATGACCTTTGTGATGAGGAAAGATGCGCTGAAATAAACCTTGTTTGCGTATACCTACAGGGGTGTCATTTCCTCAAAGCAGCCAGCAATAGGGAGGCTAGGCCTGTGTACACCCACACAAGGTGTTTCATGTTCATTTGGATGATTAGACCTTTATCTCAGGGCCATATTGCACCCTCAACCACTCACCAAGATCTCAACAGTGTTCCAAGTAATGTGGAAGTAAGATCATTTAGAGATGTTTAGGACATAACATCTATGACCCAATGCGTTATGCATTATTGTACTTAGCGTGAAAGTTATGTGCATCAATTGCACACGTACATTTATAGTGGATAAGAATCACTACAAAATGTCACCCAAAATGTGAACTAAATGACAAGAAGGGTGCAATTTCACGCATGGCAGGTTCAATGAATGGTAGATTTGCAATTACGGGCTTCAGAGAGAAAGAAAAAAAAATGGAACCAATAAATATAAAAAAATGGCACAGTTCTAAAACATGTTGCAAAGTAGCAAATCTACTGTTGTGTATCGCGGCTGTGTAGCCGATCTCTTCGCTTCTGTCTCCCCCCTTGCAGCTGACATCCTGGAGAGTTACGACAGCCACCCGCCTCTTATCCTGCCCAGCAACGCGTTCCACCTGGACCTGGGGAAACCCATAACGGACCCCGCTCTCTTCCAGCAGCTCGGCCGCCTACGGGGGTTTGTCCGGGGCCTCCAGCGAGGCGAAACCCGGCCCGCGCCTCGCGCTGCGCCGCAGGTAAACCGCCTCCCGGTTGTGTTGACTTCCACGACTCGCAGACATTGCCGGGAGGGGGGGGGGGGGGAGTCATAGTCTGTTTCTCTTTATGTTTTTTCTTGTGTTTATTTATTGGCTTTTAAACCCCCCCCCTCTCCTCCTCTCCTGCAGACTCTCGGCGTTGAGGCAGCAGGCGGCCCGTCTGCGGCCCCGCCCGCCGCCGCCGCCGTCATCCGGGAGCCCCCCCATCAGGTGGCCTCTCCCCCGGCGACACGCCCCTGCCCGAGGGCGCCGGCGGGCCCCCAGACCCGGGGCCTGGCCTGCTGTGAGGCCGTGCTGACCCAGAAGCTGAAGAGCCTGGAGCTGCAGAACACTCTGCCTGGACAGGCCGACCTGAGCTGCCATAAGAGCCTGGCCCTGGACCCCTCGTGCCTCCTGACGCCCCCCAATACCCCCCAGGGCATGGAGCTGGCGGAGCTGGAGGCCGGCCTGCGCGAAGGGGCCTGCCAGCACACGAGAGGTACAGTTGAGAGGCGAGCTGCCTTATTCTGTAGTCTGACCCCCAGTATGGGAGGCCATCGGTTGTATTGTGTGTGCAGCTAAACACAACTAACTCCATCTGAGGGCAGAGTCTACTGGTCTGGGTGTTGGACTCCCAGCATACTTGTAACGGTACTCATTGTAAGTCATTGTAAGTCGCTTTGGATAAAAGCATCTGCTAAATAACCTAGTTTACTAAAGAGATGATTGATGTTCACGACAGTAAGCACATGGGTACAAAGAAGCCATAAAATGAGCAGTCCACTGTGTCACCTTAAATGAATGACAAAATGGCAGAACCTCAAAGAGCCATTCATGCCTTGCAGCCACACAGCAGGGTTTGATTAAAGAGATCTAAACCCCTGTCACCGAGAATATCACTACCGCCACAGACTTGATGCAGACTGGACGGCTACTTCCTTTCCTACCTAGTTAACTACCCGTGATTGACAGAGCCCATTAAGAAAAGAATTTAGCATGTTGACCCCGCAGACCTGCAGCATATTTGTCCCTAGAAAGTTCCAGGTCCTCATAAAGGTGCCTGACCTAAAATAGCTGGAGACCTCTTTTTTTTGTGACAAGACTGGGTCTTTTTTTCAAACGAAGCGCCAAAGCTTTTTATGTGCTGCTGCTTACACCCGGCATGTTGGGTGTAGCTATTCCCCGTGTGAAGGAAAGGCAGTTTCCTCTTCAGCGCCTATTGTTTTTGAAAAACTTCAGCCATGAGATCATCGATGAAGTGAGGGTACGGAAAGAGGAAGGGGGGTTGGCGGGGCTTCATTTATGACTCCAGTCTAAATGTTGGATGGTGAAGTCTGGGAAAGGAACATAAATATGATCCTTCATGCGGATGTAGCCACATGAATACACGTCTTATCACGTGATAAGAACTACAGTAGGGGTTACACTGAAGGCATTTGGCTGCCTGGCCAGAATCCCTGCTAGGCGGTGTGGAATTAAAAGAAGGGGTGGTGGATTGAGGTCAAATGTATGATGTTCCTTCAAACATACAATAAAAGTAAATATTTAAAGTAAATGATATAGCCTATATCTATATGGTGTGAGATACATTTGCTTGTTGTGTTCCCCCAATTTTCTTTTATTGTGATATTATTTTTAAAGGAGTTTGATAGCAGTAATGAGAAGGTATGGTCCATACTGGGAAATGTTACCTCCTTTTACAATTGGGTCACTTAGCAGACACTTTTATCCAAATCAATTTACAATTACATGCTGCTATTACATGGATCAGATAGGGGTTAGGCATCTTGCACAAGGATGCTTACAGATAGACCAACTCTGGGGCTTGAACCCATGACCTTCCGGCTGGGAGTCCAACACCTAGACCACTAGACTATCCTGCCCCTTTTATCATTGTTCAAGGATTATAAAAATCCAAGATGAAATGCTAAACTCGTGACTTGTTAAGCTTTTGTGTAGTGCAAGTGATTTGCTGTAAACCATGACAGTTACATTCCGGTAAATACGTGAACTACATGGCTTATATTATCTAACTTTAACAAAGCCTTACCTTTCCTGTCAACCCCGGTGGCTTGGGCTGCTAGCGGTTAACGTTATTTTGGAAGCTTCGCTAATCCTATAATCTGTGGCCAAGAATTACAGCGAGGTGGTGATGTCAGGAGAGAAAAGAGCAGTAGCTGGCCCGTCATGGGAATTTACAGTTGGGTTGGTGCGTGGAATCCTAATCGGGCCAGGCATTGTTCTGCGCAGGTCCTGCGTGGGGGGAAAGCGGGCCGCATGTCAGCTGGGGGGTTAGAGGGAAACAGGAGCAGGCTAAGAGCAGCAGGGGTGGGAACACGCTGTTAGGAATGCCACTGTTGCTGCTGGTGTGGTTCAGGTAGGCCGTGACACACATATTAGAGTATATTAGCTAGTATATTAGCTAGCCTAAAGATGCCTGGCCTATTTATATTTCTCACTGGTCAGTGTAGAAGGATAAAAAAAAAAATGTAAGCCTCAAAGCTGTCCACATCTTTTACAGAATTATTCCAATAAAGAATATATTTAGAAAAAGAGATAATTTTGTGTACTTGACATTGATGTCTGAAATCTCCCCATGGGTTTGAAAACAGCGCTACAAAAACATTGGTGCCTTGGTTTGAAACCAGAGAGGGCATACCTCTCCCACGCCTGCTGAGTGCTGAGATGCTGGCACTCCTCTCTACTCCTGTCCCTTTAGAGCTCACAGCCATGTGCATTTTTGTGCACGGCTGTGTTTCAAACATGAACAGTGAACTGGGGATGAAATTTGGGGTCAAGGACTGTATCTTTAATGTTTTTAATGATTAATGGATGTCATCATTTCAACAATAAAAGAGATTTAAATCCCACTAACAGTCACACACGTGTTGAAGATGTGTTGAAACCAAATGCATTGCTGCTCCAACTGTACCTGGGACATACCTGGAATAGATTATTTTTAAAAAATCGTTTTCACCTGGGCACACGTCGTCCTGGATACCTTTTTGTTTCATCACCAACCTCCCTGGTGTAGTCATGCATGCAACGAGTGAGCTTCCCTGTGTGTTTGTTCAGCAGGTGGAGGCGTCCAGGAGGGGAATGGAGCTGGGAAAGACACGAGTGAAGCGGATGGAGGAGAGGAGGTGTTTGCAGTGGATCTTCAGCGAGGGCCTCACGGTTTAGGCCTGGCTCTTGTGGATGGAATGGTGAATCAAAATTAAGCATTCGCTTATAAATACAAAATTGATTAAACTTTTGTTTTAACTGTTAAAACAGCTGAAAATATATTTTCGTATCCTGTCAAAGCATCACTGAGCAAGCTGTCTAACCCCTACCTGCTCCTTAATACTGTTATTGTGTGTTAGTCACTTTGGATTAAGATTTTGCAGATTGTTAGCACAATGCGATCTCTTACGATTTAGTTTGGTTAATAGGTAATACAGAAAAATCCATGTATGCTGGGCAGATCTCAAGGCTAATCAGATTAGACTGTAAACTGCAGGGATTTTAACTCAACAGAAGCACACACTGCCTATCTAATCAAACTAAATGCCTCTAGTATTCTGTACGGAATTGGGCATAAAAAGGCTGACCATTAAATTGAGTTGTTGTGCAAGACATGCTTCACAAAAACTGCAGTATGACAATTCAAGGGAAATGTTTGCCATTCTGAGTTAATATGAAATGTCTAGGTGTGATACTTGTGGTCGCAAGAGAGGGTGGACAGTAATGGATTATAAATGAATCTGTTGGTCAACATGCTGTGCATATGTTGACAGCACACATACTGCACAGTTTAGTTGTGAACTGACCTCACACCACCTGCTTACACAGGTGTGGCCCAGACACAAACAAATGGAAAGTTCAGGATTGTAGTTAAGTTAGTCTAGAACTAATGGGGTCCTGGTAAATGACAGTAGACCGTCAGTGAAGTTGTGTATAATTGAACCTGGCTCTCCATGCACAAATACTGTAAGAGTATATATACAGTACAAGTATGAGGTACATTTATACATGCATACACAAAAATACATCATGCAAATAAGTAAAACTTACATAAACACACATACAGTAGATGTGTGGGAATTTCACCACATAACTTTATGTAATTACACAATAGAGTAGGTTATATAAACAATAGAATATAGACACTTTGGTTTCCAAAATGTGTGCACTGTGTACTGTAGTAGCTGTGTTTTGAAAATCAGCGAGTCATTATTGGACACGACTGTAAATGTAATTGATTTCTCAGATCACATTTACATGTGTGGTATGTCCTTGTAATTTCTTTGAATAGAAAACTGCCCTGAAAATGAATGGGATTTATATCAAGTCAGTGGTGCCCAACTCTCCCGCTGCCCACTGCCAGAAGCTGAGGCCAGGCGATCGCATCCTGGCTGTGAACGGCACTAGCCTGGTCGGCATGGAATATCACAGGTAAGCATTGGGTTGATGCTGGAAAACTATCCATCTATTAGACATACGATACGTTTTTTTTTTACTTTTCATTCCATTTTGTATTCCGTTTCTCTGCTTCCGTGCTTCCCACAGTGGGAGAGAGCTGATCCGATCATCTGGAGACTCCCTCAGATTGCTGGTTGCCAAGATTGAGTCAGCGACAAACAAGGATTCTGTTACTACCACGTGTTGAAAGAAGAGCTTTTATTGGCTATCAAGTGCAATTAGTCTCACTGGAGGAGTTGGGACTGCGGACCCACGCTGCTCTGTCCTAGCGGGTGAATGTGTATCAGTATTTTTAAGGAGTTGCTGTCCTACCAAAGGAAAGATGGATTCTACCTGTCTTTCGGCTTCTTTTCTAATCTCTACATTGTGAGAAAGGATTGTTGTTTAAAGCTGTTATTGTGTATGGAACATATGAGATAAACCAGGTAGATAAACCAGGTAGTTAAACCGATCAAACATGGTCTCTTGTGGTAACGTTCTACGTTCTCTGTACGACTATAGATTCCTGTTGGACTACTTCTCTAACCTACCGACCAAAGCAGTTATTATAAACCAATGAGAATGCCATATCATACCAAAAATTGATCAACACTACTTTTTACTAGTCTTTAAAAAAATACACTCTGTGATAATGTTAGTACATGCTATCATGTAGTTGCTAGCAAGTAAAATGTTATTTGCTAGCAAACGATATGGATGTCTTGAAAACAAGTACGCATCTTTGGGTAACAACACAATACGCACTTCATTTTTGCAATAAAATGTGATTATTTTTAGATTAATTAAAATCTCAATCACAGTGGCTTTTACATACATGCATACTGTAATTTTCATTGTAGCCTTGGTACAATAAAAATTACATTGGGGAACAATTTGCAGACCTAGCCATTAAATTGTAGATGTCCCAGTCATGACTGACTTGCAAGAGTGTATTTCTGCAGTGTTTCTGTGGAGCCTGAGGTAAGTTAATTAGAAAGTTCTAGTTAGGAACTCCCATTTAGAAAAGCAAAAACATGTTCTTGAAACCATATCATGGAGGGGTGCGCTAAAATATTCTCATTCTGATCCCTCTAACATTTCACACTGATTTGAGAAAATGTACTGCAGAAGTACAGTAGTGGATAGATGAATAAAATCTCATAACTGGGATATTTCATTATGTAACGACTGTATCATATTCTGTAGTTGCATGATGATACTTATGATGATGATGAAACCGTGCTGTCTTAGAAGAACACAAGCTGATCTGAACAGAGATAAAAGCGTGTATCTTTGTTTTGCTAAAGTCAGTGGCTGATAATTGTATGTATTTAACATTTGCAATTGTAGAATGCATACAGCTCTCTGATTGGAAGTCTATCTTTTCTGTGTCTTTATTCTTTTATTACCTGGGCAACAGTGTTAAGTCCCCAAGTATATTGACAACAAAGAGTATTTCAATTTTTGTAATAGGCCTATTTATATTGCCCTGTATTTTTGAACGTGCTGAATAAATACTATTTTGTCTTTGGAAAGCCTAATGCGCCATTACTATTTCACTCACGACTACACTTTACAGCGTGCCCACACAGCTGTTTAAACGCTCATATCGCAAGTAACGAGGACGAATTAAGCAACAGCGTGTTTTTTCGAGTGAATTCAATATTCGCTGGTGCCAGGAGCCTCAGGGAAACAAGGGTGTGTCTGCCTCAGCACGCTTTAGCGGGATGCCACATTAGCTGCTGTTTATAGCTGCTTTGTGGTTTCCACTGGGCCAGCAGTTTCCACTCCACAGTTCAGCCCCTATGGCATGGGTTATACTCTTTTATTTAATGTATTGTGTAAAACAAAGCTATTTTAAGAGGTCGCAAACTCAGCTCCAGGTTAAACACTTGAATGCACGTCAAAGCACACAATAAATTATTTAATGGGACAAAAGCTGCTGAGAGGTGAGGTATCAGCCATCCAGTAATTGTTTACAGTCCACCTTAACGCTACACTGCTTTGTTGTCAATAATGACATTATCATTCATTAGCAGGACCTGTTCTCCAATTTGGGCATATGTAAACCTGCTTCACCTAACCTTATTTGTTAGCTACCATGCCAGCAAGTTTATAGCAATAGGCCGGCACACAAAATTCACACAAAATTCTCCATCGTCCCATTCATTGTGCAACATAAAAAAAATAAGGATGTTTGTCCAATTGGTCTGGTCTCACCTAACCTGATGAAGATTTCGGTATGCACTTTAAATTAGTATGAAGCATATAATTTTCCAGAACAGCCTGTCATAGATAATGGCAGCCTCCGGCAGGGAAGTCCTAGGCTAGGCCTCCCATGAAGCTATACTCCAGTCTGTTGGAGCAGTGGTTTTTGAACCATGTCCCCCAGAAACCCCCAGTGGTTATGAGCTATTAGCAACTTATTTTTGCTACACAAATGTAGTCTGAACAGCATATAACAAACTGTAGACCAGTGTAGTCCATTTTGAAATAACAATAAATAGCATAAAAATATATCAACATTAAAGCTAATCAAACTTAAAACATACTAAAACTAAAATTATGAAATTTTAATATACATTTTAATATTCCCCTGACGCATTGGGGGGGGTTACGACCCTCACTTTGAACACCACTGTTCTAGAGAAAGGTCGGAATGTACTGTGCACATCCTGGTCTGCAAACTTTCAAGTATGGATCAGTGGTCCCCAAAATCACTGTGAACACAATTCCCTGAGCGCCCGCTCTACTGTTGAGTGCCATGCTAAAGGCTACAAGTAATTCACTCAGTCCTGTCAGTGGTCCCCTCCTGTCACAAGCCCCACTTCTTACCCGTAAGCTACTGTCACAGGGCATGTTTGGTCACTGCATGCATAATGCAGTTCTTCATTGCAGTGCAGTGATTGTATGAGGTGTGTCAGCCTCTGATTGAGTGCTGTTGGTGTCAGAAATAACTGTCCTGAGGATTTTGGTTAACCTCGCAGACGTGGAATTTTGCCAGCGGTATTTTGTGGCCGTCTCCCCACATTGCTAGAATTGATGCTAGAAAAGAATAGAAAAGAAAGATAGAAAAGAAAAGAAATTAAACACTAAAGATTCTGGAATATAACTAAAATACAATTATGAGTTATTAATCCTTTTTACTTTTCTGTTGTGTTCTTGTTTCCTGCAGCTGGACTCCTTCTTTGAGTAGCTACTGTATGTTATCATATATGCATGCAAACATTTCCTGTTCATTATCTGCAAAGGACCATCTCCACTTTATCTTACATCGGTGAAATAGGATTTAATGGGATGCATTTTGTGTTTTATTCATAAAAACTATGTGAATGTCTCCTTTCCTGGTAGGCTAACTGGGGATGATGACTAATGGCCTTCAAGAGCCCCTTTTAAGATGACTCTGGAATGATCTCAAAGCATTTGGGCCATAAAACCCTGAGAATTTGGGCTTTTTCTTAACCATTAGAGAGGCTCTATTCAACGTTGGTTTTTATCCCTTACCTCTATGAAGAGAGAGTGATGCTATCTCCACTGTGAATCAGCGCTACAATGGTGTGCGTCACACACCCCAGTAGCCTGAATGCTAAGGCTACGTGCTTTTGAAAGCTCTTTTGGTCAATTTTTCGAGGATTAATGCCTCCTTCAGTACCAAATTACTTTTTTTTTTCACTCCCTGTGGGTCTATCCCACCTGACAGACAAAAGGAACATTGTCTCGCTTTTGTTTCTCAAGACAGAAACAGCTGGTGTTATCTATAGGGGAATGCTGAGAACCCACCAGGAAATGAGCAACTGCTAGCATTAACAGTCTGAGCCATGAACACTTCAGCACAGTAATTCAATGTAACCATAGTTTGGCATTTAGTCAGATATATCTCATTAGACTTTCTTTTTAATATTCAGGCAAAAAGGGAAATTGCCTATGACAATTGACAAGAGCTGTAATCTATTAACCTCTCATATAAGCTATTAGGCTTTTAGGCTAGAAACTTGGTTGCAATTGGTTGCAAAGGAGTAATCATTTCAAATACAATAATCATTTCCACCAGTGCTGGGAGAGGTCCAGGTTAGGAGTTTCCCAAAACTGGTTTCAACTGGGAATGAGGGCGTAGAGCAGAGATGGATTGTCCAAGTCCTCTGGGTGGATTGACCCTACCAGTCTGTGTCGCTGAGGCTGAACTCTTCCACCTACTTCTGTTGACCTTGGAAGACTTGCCAGGCTCTCTACATCTCTCCTGTCTTTTAACGGGTTGCAATAGATTCACCATAAGGTCTAGCAGGAACACAGAGCACCAGCAGGAATACTGTAAAAAACTGTTATATCTGGTTGGGGAGTTTATGAACTATGCTGCATGCAACAGTATGTTGTCAAAGGTACACTCCTTGCTTGTTTTATATTAGAACCCCAGCTTACCATTAATCTGCGAAACACAATGTTTCTGCAATGTGGGTTTCCACCACAAAGGTATTTCATTGTACAAACATTTCCCCTCATTTGGGTAAAATTTGTGGAAAGAGATTGTTAGTATGACTGATCACTCAAAAATACAATTTCAGGAATTCGGCCACTCTTTAAACACCATTGGATAACAGCATGGAAATATTATAAAAAACATTGTTGGATGTTTCCATGTTGTCTTTGTACAGTTCTACTGACACCCAGTATATGACAAATAGTGCTTTTTCCAAATAAACTACGGCAGACGTCAGTGGAACTCAATGACAAAGCAAACAAAGGCTATTATGGGTTGTGATGGCTCATACTTTCTTCTCATGTTAAACAATGAGTGACAGGAAACATCATTGTAGCAACCCACCTAAACACAGCGAGAAACAGTTTCTGTCATTGCTGTCCTACAGTGACAGGTCTAGCCAGTGGGGTGGGGTTCCTGACACACAGGCCCCCCCTCAGACACAGGAAATCTCGTCTGGAGACTTTAGTCCAGTCCAGAGCTCTGAGGGGATTCTCATTCTCTTTGAAAGACCTTACCTGGGGGGGTGGGGGTGGGGGGGTGGTGGTGGGGGGGGGGGTGACTTGGTTTGGGGACCGGGGAAGATTTGATGAAATTTATCAACCAGTTAGGGCAACAATGAGTCACTTCATAGTTAGGTTAGACATCCTCCTCAGGACAGGAAGTGGGTCTACGGAGGTCTAAACTTATGTGTACCTGTATGATGTGTTCTGTAAAAAAGAATGAACACCATTTAAAATGGCATGCAGCCTGGTCCCTACTGAGTATTCAGCTGTGAGCTTTAATGTTCAATAATAATAATACTCAAGCATCATATGATTCAGATGAGAACAAGAAAAAAACGGAACAAAACATATACACATTCATTGCACAGCAGCTAATGCTAATGTATGTAAATAAATGTATACTGTATATACACATTTTATAACAGGTAACAAAACTAGATTAACAATAATGCAAAAAGATTCCAGAATATTTCAATAATCTCGCAACTCCCTGAAAAGCATCTGCAACCAAATGCGATCAAAACAAAACTTACCCAATACCCAGTACATAGCACTGGCAATAAACCACAGCTATATACAGTGAGTGTAGGCCTACTACAGAATTTCTCCACAATCTCTATTATTCAAAGTAAGATTCATCATAGGATCCCAGTGAGCAGGGAAAGTCACAAGTATTTTTTAACTGGCAGAGCAGGGTTACGGTGGTTATTTTATTTTAAATTTTGCCTTCACGCGTACAAGGAAGGGCCATTGAGCTTTAGAATAGAGGGTACAATGATGTGTCATATAATTAGAGACAGTAAATAAACGTAGAGCACAATGATACATGATATCCAGACATTGGGCTGAAGCATTCATGTAGATCAGCCATAATCCTGTATGGGCAGGAAAGTTGCAAACACCAGGTATTTTGCAGCTCTAAAAGATAAGCATGACTTTGATATATAGAGGAAGCCTTGCTTTATCTTGAGGTTAGAGTTTTTTAAAGTTTGTGATCCATGGTTATACCCAAATATTTATAACTGGAGACTAACTCAAGTTGTTGGTTCCCGAAACCATGCACACAACATAGGGCATGTACGTGCATGTGTGTTTGTACCTCTTAAACAATGGATTTTGTGGTGAGTTGAGGCAAAACAATAATTCTGCTCAGTATTATCTACTGAAATACTCTGCCTAAAATACATTGTCATTGTCAACACATATGGCTCTTAAAGAACACATTTACTCACTTGTGAAATACAATAAACTCAAGATTTTAACACAAACGTGCCAGTGGTAGTGTAAACCTCAGAAAATCTGACTCAGTAGTCCTACACCCTGCAGTTGAAATAGGCAGAAGGTGAAATTCTGACAGTAAAAAGAATGTCCCAGACCTAGGATATAAACAGGCCAATGTCGGTCTTATCAGCACGCCCTAGGCTGAGTCTGGACAGAAGATCAAAGATGGGTGCATAACTCTTTAAAGTCTGGTCTGCCTGTAACTGACTACTGACGTTGTGTTACAGTGCCCTCTGTAGGCTAAAAAACGAACTTAAGAAGAAGAAATGCCACATTTATGTGACCCATCATCAATATAAAAATAGATAGCCTACAGACCGTAATGAATAGAGACTTTATGAGGAACAAACAAAAATATGGGAAGTATTTTGATATGCGGGACAAAGCCACACAGCTTCTATTTTTATATAGGCCTATACTATAACTGATAATAAAAGTTTAGACAATCGTACAACAAATCAAAGCCAATTTATTTTCTTTCAAAAGAGGTGCTGACCTCTTAATCTTCAGTAACTTTATGTTAAATACTTAGCTATTTATTTCTGCTCTGCCGGGATATCTTTTCATGCCTGTGTGGTCCTGGATTGAATCACTGCTGACTGGTTGCCAATGGAATAGGCACACAATTAAATCAAAGCTCCAAAGGCTACTGGTTTTGTAAATAAGAACCTTTTGTTTTGAATAGAACTCATCCATACATATTGGGAGGTTTTCACATCACATATAGGCTAAGAGAAAAAATACATATATATACAAATAAAAACAAATAAATTCATAATAAAGTATTTTTTAATTGTTCCATAAGTATTCATTTTGCCGCTAGATGTCGCTATTTCCAAATATTGTAGCCTTTTTCTACGTTAGTAGTAGGCTATTGGTTGTAGTCAAATTTATTGCAACCAAGAAAAGGTTTTGTATCATGATATAATAGTGATAAGCCTACTAGGCACACATTATATTCTATCGCTCATATTCACCAATTCTGTACAAATTCCACATATTGTCTTCATTGTCTTTGAATGCTCTTTCCCATTTATAATGACTGATAATACTAACACACATATATAGCTCACAAAAAACAACCCTGTCAGGAAATACATGCCACTGCTGTGGATTATCTCGAGGAGAGCAAAGAGACAACCCAGCAGTGAAAAAAAGATGTAGCCTACTTTCACTTACAAAGTGTGAGGCCAAAACAAAATTGTAAGTCTCCTGCAGAAATAGAAGAGAAAACCTCAGACTGTGCTTTTGTATTCACGGGGCAAGGCAAGCAATCACATAGGCTAGCTGTCTGGTTCTAACACAACCCAACACAACACAATGGACACAGTAAACTAAAACGTTGTGATTCTATAGAGGACGCGTTTGTTTTGTAAGAACTCAACCCTGCTGTCAGGTCTGCTGTTGTGAGGTTAGTTGGTATTCTGCTCCTGCAAGCTTTTGCTTGCGCTGTGTCCGGGCAAGTCTGGATGTTCCCTGTCTCTGCGTGGAGAGACTGGTTAGCAGGCTAGGAAAATGAATGCTCCTTCTCTTTCCTAGTCCCTGGTCCAGCCAGACCTACTACCAGTTTAGATGATAGTTGTAATAGGGGTTTTCATTGTGTTTGTAAGTTTTAAATATCCAGTCATGGTGTGTAGTCTATTTCACCAGAGTGTAGTTAAGTGCGCAACTGGAGTGTATTAAAGGTGTAGGTATGTAATCTCATTATCTCAATCATTAATCAGTTCTTTAACAAAATGACTGGCTACAATGATTTGTGGCCTGTTTATCTATTTCAACGATGCTCTCCACAGACCACAATAGAAGGGTGCTAGCTGAGCACACATGAAGGTGTTTGAACAAATGGACACAACAGATACTGTAGCAGCATGCGCAGTTTGGGCGTGGGAAAGCTGCCATATACCATACCATGAAAAATACAAATGTAATTGAGATACAAATTTGCGTATCGAAGGTTTAAGGTGTAGTTGGTATCTGATAGCTACATAAAATTTGCTAAACCCATGACTCTGTCACGCTGATGTTCGGTAAAGCATAATCAAGGTTTCGCGGACCACAACAGGGTCAAAATCCATTTATACTGGAAGTAGCTTATGTGTTTTCAAGTTACTCCAGTTTTAGGAATTAAATTGTAAATATATTACAAAATGTAAGATATATTTACATTATGGATTAAAACTGGAAATATACCTTAAATATATTTCTACAACAAAAGGGGTTAATTCATTGCAAATGTCTGAGGGAGGACTTAATATTGATATTGTTTTGGTTCGTATGGGTTTAACAAAAGTTTATTATTGCTTTAGGGTGTAGTTAAGGTGTAGTCAGGGTGTAGTTCAGGTGTAGACAAGATATTATGGCTTTTGGATACTAAAGTCTCTAGGCTAAAACATTACAGTGCAAAATACTTATAAGGTATTAATCGAGCATATTGTGAAACCGAGGTTAAACCAAGTAAGTCAGTGAGTTTACAGAAGAACTTTGAGCATAGTTCACATTTCTTTATGCTCTTACTGTCCAGAATAATGTGTTTTTGTAATAATGAAACTATGGTAGAGAATATATGAACAAAATGTCAGGTTATGCTCACATCATTATGTATAGTAATGCAAATTAATGCAAATTGACCACTGATGTTCAGTGAGCATAGTTTAAAAAGAGCAGAGGGTAATGTGGCTATAAATATTTCCGCATGGATTACTGATTTTAGAAACGACACTAATTACAGAATTTTACTTTCCTCATGTGCTTTATAACATTGTATATCTGAATTAATTTACAAACCTATTTTGTCTACAGACAGCTCATACAGACAGACATGTAGTGTGTCTTTTGAAAAGCATTGTTATATCAATATATTATAGAATTAATATAAAACAATATAGAAAATCTGCAATTTAAATATTATATTGATGGATTAACATACTGCAAATACTCCCTGCACAACAAATAATAGTATCATATTTATTCTACTGTATTTTGTTCTGGCACTCATCTCTGGTGGACCAACCACTATTGTTTAAGTCACTGCTGTTCGACATGAATAAATACATATATATTTATGGTATATTGAATCTACGGTAGGCTATAGACATTATGATTAGTCTACTTATGTGCCTTGAGCCTCCCAGTGTTGTGGTTAGGCCTTGTCCTAGCATTAAAACCTAAACTATCCACTGTAATTCCTGTCCTTCAACAGCGACCTAATTACTTGGTAATATCTCTTAGTAGTTACTTCAAAGAGTAACTATACTGCCTTTCCTCTGTGGGTATATAGTAAATGAGTCAACAGGATAGGGCAAACAGCTCATAATCTGTCTGCTTTGGTCATATACTGATAATTGCAGTTGTGCGGCTGTGATCTGAAGCTAATTCACTATGCATACTTTTGCATCCAGTACAGATATTTTGAGCTGTACAGGTATGTCTTAACCGTTTACACTTTCAGAAAACTCCAGTTTTTCATAAAACAAATGGACAAATCTTACAAACTTGACGACTAATCTCTAAAGGGTTGAACTATATGGACCTGAGACTCAAACAGAGTGGTTACACTGACGCATCGAGGTTGTTTTTTTGGAATGTCAGCAATCCATAAACCTTGAGCCTATTAACAAGGCCATCTGGTTCACCAGTGTGCAATACACAAGCTTACCACTTCACTGAAGCACATTGATCACTACACATGTGGAAGCATAGGCTTGCATTGGCTGTAGTTATGGTTGAGAATGGCATATCAACACAATTTCCAGGTAAGATCAACATACCGTTTCAGTTTCTGCACAGGTCACAAGGTCCAATATTAGGCTTACATTTGTTGCATTTTCAATAGGCTAAAAATACATGGTTACATGTCTATATAAATATAATGTACATAATCACATTCTAACACAGTTCACCTTCTGCCAACAGTTACAACAGTAGATTTAGAATGTTAGATTATATTATATTATATAGAATATATAATACACAATATATAATATAAATAAAAATAGCTACCTGTATGTACTGTACTTTTGTTGAGATTGATTTTCAACAACAAATCCAGCTCTACATTTCTTCAGCGCAGTGGGAAAATGTTAAGTCAAGGCCCCATTTTGGGACTTGCTTGTGAATTGCTTTACAGTTTAAATTGTACATTCTGGCTTGTTCATATCACAGAGAGGCTGTACATATGAACAAAACACTGTAGGTGTAGTAAGAGCACAAGAGCTAAGACGTGCCAAATATATTTTGTGTGGACATGGAATCTCACTCTCTCTCTCTATCCCTCTTACTGTCCCTGTGGACCTTACTACTTGCTGCATCTCCTTAACCCATTGTCTGCTCTCCAGAGGGTGCATCGGCTGCAATACCTTGATAATAAGACAGCATTAATATTCAGTGCAACGAGCCAGTGCTTCAGTCAGAGGACTGGGAGAATACACTGTGTTTGAACAACCTTCATGGTGTGTGTCTTTCCATAGAGGAAACGCGCACACACTAGCTTGCACGCAACATGTGGAACGTGCAGACCGAATGCAAGACAAATCCAATAAGACTGGGAAGGATAGTCTAGTGGTTAGGGTTCCACATTGTTTACACTACACTATATATACAATTACACCGACCAAATCTAGAGGTATTCAAATAGTTATTATAATTATTATAATATATAAAGTAAAAATTATTTTAATATATATAATAATAATATTAATTTAAAGTGCACTTTTATAGATTTACACAACAAACACTACAACATACAGCAAGTGTGGACAGGAAAAACATGTTCCCATGGTGACTGTTCACAGAGTATGGCAGGACAGAGGCAAGTAGGCCTACACGTAATTCTGTCATATTCTCAAGTGCTCTGACCTCTATGGGGGTGTTTAACGCATGTATACCACATGGCAAATATGTGCAAAATCACAAATCCCTGAAAAATGCAGAAATATTTATCTTCCTCCCCTCTGTCTGTCTGTGCAACAGATGATCGCGCTAGGTGGTGTTTATCATGCATATTAACCTGATTAAGGGGCAACCTGCTGCTTTCATGGTTCCATTAAGTGGATTTTCACAGATGTGTTGGAAAAAGACAGCTGCAGCTAATAGAATGAATAATAATAATTGCCAACAATTTCTCTAAATCAAACATACCCGTAACTAATACTATTCGCTGCGGCTTATTTGCCTTAGATGACACACCTGTAAACGGGTAACCGAACACTGTGTACCCAAGCGCAGGTGTTATTTTTTTCCAGGAACAAATGACCAGGTGCTAGCATTAGATGTTAGCTGATATTAGCTTGGCTGGGTTTAGCACAAGCCATGTTTCGAGCACTGCAGATTGTTTCTTCAACAACGTTTACTGTTACATGCACAAAAACATTGTTTACATCAGTGGTTCTCAACTGGTCTAACCTTCAGGACCCACATTAAGTCACAACCCAAAAAAAATTTAATTTCCGAACTATTAGAATTTATTTCACAAAAAAATGTGTGCAGTAATCCACAATGTCTATATGCACTGTTCAAAATAAAAGCGCACCATCGGAAGTTCGGTAAACTTGAAAGAAAAGTTTTGATGGAGCCGAAGCTCATGTCCGCGACCCACTCTACACAGGCTCACGACCCACTGTTGAGAAACACTGGTTTACATGCATGTACAAAGCATGGTTTGCAACAGGACTGAATTGTGGTTGGTATCGGAGGATATCAGGATGTGAGTCCCTTGTGTATGAGCCTTAGCTCTGTGATTTCAGAAGGATTCAATATGCTGTACAACCTTTTGAAGAGAACAAAACATCCAGCGCCTCTGATACTTAAATGATACCTACATTTTGTAAGATATATACTGTACAGTATAGAGTAGGCTATACATTATACAGTATTTACTTCCATTTTTTTTAACCCTGATGAAGACCTGTCCAGCCAAAATGCATTGGTTATAACATCAAAAGTATCATTGTCGTTGGATGTTTTATTCTCTTTGACATTTCATTGATTCATGCTCTTTGGAAGAACAGCAGCGTTGCGACAGACTATCTATTGTGCTGTGAAACACTTTGAGAACTATCTAAAGCCTTGATGGAAGAAGCTCCAAAGATTCCATGCCTTTTTCAATACGCAAAGTGGGAGTGCATAAGGTAAAACTGAGGCCATAAGCCATGTGTGCAAATCTTCATACATTCAAGTCCATGTTACCTGTGTCTGTGGTTGTGGGATGTTGTTATGTACGTTATGAAGCGGTCTTTTTCAGTGTCTGTAACCCCTCCGGTGTGTGTTCTTACAATGTTCTGGGACCTCATTATTCTGGCCATGGGGAATTGATCAAACAATACAGTCAAACACAACACCACGATAATCAGCCACCAGCCTATAATTATCTGTTCTCAAACCATCCATCAGGAAAACATATATTTTTAACTGCCTTCTGGCGCACCGTTAGAGAGAGCAGTGATGTTCTGTACCTAGATTTTGTGTGTTTATCTTGTTGTTGTTAACCCACAACTGAATCCATTGTCTGTTTGACTAGCCAAAAGAACATACAGTACCAAACTCATTCCATACATGTCTTAGTAATGGTGTGAGGAGAGTACTGTCCTTTTTGTGATTTTGTGATGACAGGATCATTTATAGTCCTTCTGACTCAACTAGAGGAATGATGACATTATTGCTACAGTGTTGATTTGAGCGATGCTCATGACAAAAGTTTACTCCATATACACATATCAGTAAGCCTACAGGGTGAAACTATAATGTCTTTATGTAATGCTGGTTTCAGCCACATCCCAACACCAATCGAGGAGTATCCTTTTATAAAAATTGTTTTAACTGAAAAATGGTTGTAACATTCAATAAACATTTCGCATGAAAGCTGTATAAAATAACCTTTTCAGATAAAATTAATGATTATTCTCTCGTGTTTGTGTTATGTGGTTGGTTTCTCTGGTCTAATAATATATTATTAATAATATACTGGTCTAATAATAAATAATTAGACCAGTGAAACTGACAGCATAACAAGAGACACCTGGAACACCTGGCTGATATGAGTGTGTCTGTGCTAGAAAAGTGGTGGGAAATAAACTGCCACATTACTGTGATTTCTGTATCAGGAATTGAGTATATACAAGACACTGCTCTGCTAACGCCGTCATGGACAAAGCTATGCCTAAACTGGTTTCAGCAATTACAGTAAAAAATAAAAGAGAGAAACAAATAAAACAAAAAAGAGGCATACAGTATCATTTAAAAATTGTATCTTAGATACAGTAGCTAACAATAGTTTGCAGCAATACATCTCCAAACAATGACACCAACATGTTAAGCATGCTTGACTTGGTCAACCAATATAGATTAGGACGTGCGGACATGCATACTTTGTGTGCCATTTCATTGTGTTTACATCTGGCTTTTGATGTACATTCTCAACTGGAGAGTGTGCCTCTAATAAGACGATGCGATGATCGGTTGGTCAAAGGCATATATAGGCTTTTCTTGGGCTTTGATAGCATATGATTAAGAACCAATCCAAACAAACAATTTTCTTCTTATCTTTGGAGAATACGGGTTGAAATGTGTTCTACGTAGAGTGGACTGATTTCCTAATGTATTGAGAAAAATCTAACACTATTAGGCCAAACTTATCAATCATATTTTAATGGGTTGTCTAGCATTAGTTAAACCCCACTGTTAAATCAATCTCTAAGATTTTCAAAGTTCAATAAGTGGTATTTGCAGTCTTTGCCACCTGCTGCTCATATTACCACTATTAAAGTGTCTCCTATTTGAGAAAAACACAAATCCATAGTACTGACATAGCCTACTGTCCTGCAGAATCAATAACTTCACTCCCATGAATTGAATTGATACACTTACAAATTATTGCGAAAGGAACGGGACACCTAACAAAGGTCAAAGAGTCTCTGAAAGGCAATCCTTTCTCCCTGCCGTTACTGACGCAATATTAGGTGCCATTCTCGACTGTTCAGTTTGACACAGTTTAACGCTTCCGTGTTACGGTATGCCCTGCACTCTTTGGTCCAAAGCAAACCTACTGTACCAACACGCACAATGGCCATGATATCATGGCGTCAACTTCACATTCCCAATTATACAGACGCATGTCCTATGTCCTGCAACACAGTATAGACTACTTGGAAACAATACATTACAATGTTTGACTAGGTGTAAGTGATAGGCTATCTTACAGTTGTCTATTTACATCTGACACAAATGGAGAATTTGTATCTTTGACAGAATAATTTAAGCCACTCACAGCTGGTACATATTGTGCTTTGCTTTGTGCTTGCTTTTCCTTGTTGCGCAGAGTGGGAGGGGGGAGTTATGTGTTCACGGAGACACGCACCGCCCCCTCTCCGTCGGTCTACACTAGGATTGGACGATAGATTCGGTGGGCTGGTCTTTAGTCTCGCTGTCTGCCGGCTGAGTGCAGAGACAATAGAGCACCGGGCACTGCAAGCATCAGCGGTTCAAGCACGGTCGACCAAGCGCTGTCATCCCTTGTCAGTGAGCAGCTTTGCCAACATATTCAGCCCTTAAATATAGCTGAGATTTTCGCTTAGTTAGGTGCTTTCAACGGGATGGCAGCAGCAAATCTTGCATGCAGCGCAGATTGAAAGGTAAGACCATTGTTCTATTGACTTGACGCGATACAATTCATATTAATATATGTACTGGTTTGAGTTTTATTTACGTCCATCAGAAATTATGCATAACTCGATGACATATGACATATCTCATTTAATGCTTCTATGTCAGTAGCCTACTGGTCTGGGCTCCAGTATTACATTTGCTGTGTTTATGGAAGAAATGTTGGGCTATAGATGGTTTGTTGCTATTATATGTATTAATTCTAATGTATTTGGCAATGTAATATATACAATGTGTGTTCACCTTATGGAACTGCACCCATACAAAGTCTTCTACATGTAGCTACCCTATAGAACAAAAGGAATGCTGTCAGTCTATTGTTTACCAGGTTCTAAGATGTGCTTCTGATCATTTGAATTGTCTTCCTGCACAATTGAAAGTACAGTAAGAATTCTGTATTGGTACACATTACAATGAATTTCTCGCTTCTCTGTCTCTGTCTCTAATACACAGGAACAGAGACATTTATGTTGGCAGTTGTAGATGATAAAAAACATGCTTTGACGCATGTTTCCTTTATTTGGGGGGTAGCACAAACACATTGTCTGCAGGTAATCAGTGTATTGATATGTCCGTGGCACATTCTAAATCCTGACCAGACAGTGACTGTAATCAATCTCAGTGAAAACAGCTTACCTCACCACTAACTGTCAAAGACGGTCAACAATTCCAGGAACTTGGAGACAGCTACAGTATCAGTCCCTTGGATGTAGTGTGTAAGAGCTGGTATTATTACAGAGTTTCAGAGGTTTATTAACACCTATTTGCCTCTAATCCCCAAGAATTCTTCTTTTAAGAAAAACTACTTTTACCAAAAGCTGTACCACCATTTTGTCTGAATGTGAATCTGACAGTCTAACAAAGCACACGCACACACCCATTAAGGTAGGACAGGCAGGTCGTACGAACGTGACGAAAATAAAAAAAACACTAGAGACAGAAAGCTTATCGGTGTTAACAGTGACATGATGGTATAAAGGAGTGTCCATGTGTCTTTTTGGAGCGCAGGCATAGCGCTCCACGTGTTCGCAGCTGGAGAAGGGCCTAGCCAATCAAAGCCTTGCTTTGATCTTCTCCACTCCACCGCTCCGTGAATATTGTGGCGGTGGAGGGGCACTGCGCTAAACATCAGCATTCAACAGACTGGCACTGACAGTTGAGCCTAGCTTTTGTAATGAGGCTTGTTGGCTACATCTTAAGGGCAACGGAGCTGGACAGTAAAGCGGTTATTAGGACTGTGATTTTCTAATGCTGACTAATGGCATTTATCGATTACTTTACATAGTAGTAGCCTACAGGGTTTAGTAAGGAAGTAGTGGCCTGTGGTTCAGATGAGATGCACAGAAAATTAGAATAAAGGTTCTATAAGAATACCCTGTTACCTTTACTAATTTAGCAGCCACTGAAGTGCATTTGCCAACAGATGAACTGACTCTGCATCAGTCAGAAAAGTCTTCAGTAAGAACAAGTGATATCAGCAGTCAGCTACACATGTTGGCAAGTCAACTAGCAGAGGCTAGATCGAAACCTATTCTGAAACATCCACTTTAAAGCCAGCAGTGGCCTACCCTAAATTATTTGATCAGATTTATTTAGGATTATGTAACTTTATACTATAGGCAAGGAGGCGATGTGTTGTGTGGCTGGCTGTTCTGTCTGAGTGAACACAAAGCAACGCTGGACCAGATGACCCGTGGCCCAGGTAATTAAACAACCTGCCCGACCAGTGAAACTCAAATTGCAGTGCCATGGAACAAATGACTCACAGTGATCTCATATTATATTGAGTGAAAAATGCAAATGTGCTCTGAGCTGTGCACCGAAAGAGTTAGAAATATGAGTTAGAAATATTTGGTGATTAGTTTGCATTGCAAGGATTACAATATGTCATCGAACGCCTCACTGAGGCAGTGAGAGCATTCGGCAAGGACACGACTAGCTCAAAGCAACACTCCCTTCGTTTTGATCGTGGGTCTGCTAATACCGCCCACATGTGCTGCCAGAACTTGCAAATATCACCCGGCACACTTTAATACATTGTGTCCTTCAAAAATGGCTGTCTGCCCTGTGGTTATTCTCAGGCACATAGTGCATAGTGAGGAGAGTTGACATGAGTATCACCTGAAAGCACCATTTAAAAAAAGAAAATCATGTGAATACTTTTGTATGACAGCACACAAGCCTGCTTCCCTTCAGCGTTGGCCAGTTTGTAACCCAATTAGCATAGATTACGTGGCTAGGGCAGCAAGGAGCTACAACTGAAGCGAGAGCGAACAATGGCTTGCACAATCTGCACTGCGCTGTCCTGAAACAGTAACAGTGCGAAATGGCAACATTTAATGCTTATATTCATTTATTCTGGCCGACATATTGATTTGGCAGACGCCTCTTTAAATGATTTTGGCCGGGAGTTTTTCTAAGCTGGCAGTGGCTGCGCATGTGTCCAGTACTCAGGTTGCGCTTACTGTATGTGTGGCTATCAATAGGGAGACTACTTATAGCAATAATCACATTTGCAGTATCGGTTTAGCCACATTTACCTAAATGCTGCTTTCCATGTGTTCACTGCTGCAGGGAGGCAAGGGGAAGATTTCTAGCAGGTTTCTAACCTACAGTCACGACTAACCTTCCATATTCTCTGTAGTAACTCCCTAAAGGATTACCCCCTAGTGGCAAACCTCACCCCGCAGTATTGGGAAGTTGGGGGTGCTATGACGCAGGGCAAGATGTCTGTGCTTTGAATAAAGATGGGTTGCTTCTCATTGAGAAGAAAACACACAAGGCTCCCTGGTGTGGAAGGAGGAGAGGCTGGGGCCGGGTGCTTGGGCCTGGTGCTTGGGCCTGGTGCTTGGGCCTGGTGCTGGTGCTGGGACAAGGGCCTGGTCCTGGGGCCTGGTGCTGGGGCCTGGTGCTGGTGCTGGGGCCGGGGCCTGGTGCTTGGGCCTGGTGCTGGGGCCTGGTGCTGGGGCCTGGTGCTTGGGCCTGGTGCTTGGGCCTGGTGCTGGGGCCTGGTGCTGGTGCTGGGGCCGGGGCCTGGTGCTGGGGCCTGGTGCTGGGGCCTGGTGCTGGGGCCTGGTGCTGGGGCCTGGTGCTGGTGCTGGGACAAGGGCCTGGTGCTGGGGCCTGGTGCTGGGGCCTGGTGCTGGTGCTGGGACAAGGGCCTGGTGCCGTGGCCTGGTGCTGGGGCCTGGTGCTGGGGTCGGGGCCTGGTGCTGGGGTCAGGGGCCGGGGCCGGATGCTGGGGTACGGGGCCTGGTGCTGGGTGCTGGGGCCTGGTGCTGGGGCCTGGGGCCGTGGCCTGGTGCTGGGGCCTGGTGCTGGGGCCTGGGGCCGTGGCCTGGTGCTGGGGCCTGGTGCTGGGGTCGGGGCCTGGTGCTGGGGTCAGGGGCCGGGGCCGGATGCAGGGGTCAGGGCCTGGTGCTGGGGTCAGGGGTCAGGGGGCAGGGCTTTGTGCTGGGGTCAGGGCTGGGGCCAGGTGCTGGGGTCAGGGTCTTGTGCTGGGGTCAGGGCCGGGTGCTGGGTGCTGGGTGCTGGGGTCGGGGCCAGGGGGCTGTGCTTTAGGGGGAAAGTGGGTGTTGGCAGCCTGGTGGCTGTCTCAGAGCTGCTGCGGTGAAAGAAGCTCTTAATTAGCAGTGGCTGTGTTTCTTTCATCTCCGCGCCCTTTGATATGACAGCCGGCACATGGATATGTGTCAGTGTGTAACTGGAGAGTTTATTTAAATGGTCCATATGCTTTGGCCTCAGGGTTGTAACGTTGAACTGAAATCAACTTGTTGCTCAATACCAAAATGGATGGATTCAATAGATCCTATTGAACGGTTAGAAATGTCCAAAAATATAAAAAAACTGAATTTCAGTGATGTTAATCAAACAGGAAATGCTTTAAGACTTTTTTTTGAGTTGTTACTGTTATGTTGTTATTCACCTATGAAATAAAATACCAGCGATTGTGAAAATTTAAACACATTAACATTAACATTTGAACACCTCACAAAATCTGGCTCAGTACGCCCCCTGATGGTTTAAATGAGCATCAGCAGGTGTTCACTTGAAAATGCTCAGTGTGTTCAAAAATGATTGTCCTAAGAGACATCATTTGTGTGGGGGGACAACCAGACCCAACTCCCAAAGCCATTTACTCCACCTTTCGTGCATTTTCCAAAATAGCGTAGAAATGGTTGGTAGCCTACTCTTTAAAACCACCAGAAAACTGAAATATAAATCAAACTTTTTTTCTTCTGTGTGCATGTCTACATTTGGCAAGCTGTATTTATACATAGTTCAGTTTTCTATGTGCTTTTCATTCACGTGTCTGACTTTTTGTGACTTGTGTACTAATGCGCATATGCCGCTTATTTCAGTCTAAATGGCTGAAATGGTCTGCTGTGTGTGTGGCTCTCGCCGACCTTGTCGGCGGTTTGCTGAGTGGACGAGCCTCTGACTGCTACTGCAGTCGGTGCAGTGACGGACAGCCAGCTGACTCCCTCAGGTCAACTTGCTTGTCAGTTAAGCGGGCCACTTAACAGAGGCTCCGTCTCGGACGGGAAGGCGTTAGCTAATGATGTTCTGTACCAGTGAACTACAGCATTGTCTACTGTACGTCTTCAGACATTTTCCAATAACTTTTACTGCAAAGACCCCCCCCCCCCCCCAATATGTCCATAAAAAAGGGCTTTGAATTCTTTGTTGGAGATCAATGCGCCAATGTGTGGTAATGGCTGTGGATCTATTTGGCTACATTTCCGTTTCGTCTGTGTTTTCATACAACACTGTATTATTGTATGGCTCCACATTTCCCCCGACACGTACGTACCCCCACAGAGGGCCGGCCTCCGGAGGCACACACAGATGGACTTGCATGCACAGGATGTAGCCGGCATCCTGTCTCGCTCCACAGTCTCTCGTCTTTTACTAATCGGACGCGGTGCGATTCGGCTGCGCCATCGGGGCTGTGAAGTCAGCCCAGTTATTCCCACTTCTTGGCCGCCCATCTGCAGCTGAGGGATGCAGCAAGAGCTTTGCATGGCTCGTTTAATAAACGGGAAGGGGGAGGGGAGTCGGGCTGAGAATGGTGCAGATGGTTTGGGACAGAGTAGAAAAGGACAGGGTCGCTCTAGATGTAGATCTAGATGGTGCAGAAACAGTGTCAATACTTTTCCAGCACTGCTGTATTCTCTGCAAATATCAAAGCTTTATTGATTAAGAAAAGATTAAGAAAAGCTTGAACATTTTGACAGAATTAACGAATAACAGATTTAAATTTACTCCAATTTATGGAACTGAATTGTGTTCTCTTTAGACTGATAACGCTATAACAATTTTATATAAATGTGTTGCATTCAAAAAAGTATGTCTATCCCCTCTGAAGGACAACACCATTGCTGTTTGATGCTGAGGCTAATATTATCATGCCTACTCCAGTTTAGCCTAAATCATTATTGTTTTACCTCAGTCAGCCATAAAAGACAACAAAGTGACATTTATTTGGAAAAATGTTTGATTTTAGCTTTCTATGCTAGTTTGTTGAGGACATAATGTTGCGTAAGAAACTCATTTGAGGTTGGAGCCAAAGCATTCCGTTTTCCCCTTGATGACATTAACAAAGAGGTGTGCATACGTGCACATGTGTACTTTATACAGTGCACTAGTGTGGGAATGGGGTAACGTGCTTTAAACCCCACTTTCCTTCCTGTTCCCCTCCACAGGAACAGAAGTCTCTAGACCACCCCCCCCCTTCCCCAGTCGTCCCTCAGCCGCTCCCTCTGGCGGAATGAGTTCCTCCTCGCCCTGCGGGTCCCGGTCCCCCAGCACCATCCTGGAGGAACTGCAGCTCATCGCTGCGCAGAACCTGGAGAAACTGGACATCAACAAGTACTACGAGGTCATTCGAGAGCTGGGCAAAGGCACCTATGGTAAAGTGGACCTGGTCGTCCACAAAATCAGAGGTAACTCCGCGCTAGACATTACACCTCCTGCCAAATGTGTGTCAAGTGTAAATGTATACTGTACAGAATTGATACAGGCCATCAAAGCTAAGAATAAATTTAATCACTGTCTGATTTGCGGTGTACAATGTTGGAACCCAGATGCGACGTAATGTAGGCCAACAAAATAGCCATGTTGACCAGCTGCGCACAGTCCCTTTATAAACCACAAATGTGTAGTGAAAAATGAAAAATGACCATTTCATTATAGAAAATAATGAGAAGCCAGCTTTTTTGTTATTTTAAGTGTAACCGAGCACTAAAATCCAGCCCCAGGAACAGCATTCTCTACAACTTGAACACAGGATATTGCAGTTGCTTTTTCTGATTGGTCCAAGCTGAAATTATGTGATGTAATTGGCTACCTTTTGTATGGCAAGGGGCCTCACCTCGTAATAGTGGGTGTGTTCCTCTGAAGGCAAATCATCCAGTCATGGCCTATGAATGCTGAACTGGTTGATTGAATGCTTTTGTAAGCAGAAATTAAAACATTTCTTCTTAGCAGAACCTATTACTTTGAATTGCTGGTTGCTGCTTTTATGCTTAGATTTTATGATGTTGGCTTTTTATCTGAGTTTTAAATTAATGCTTTTACTTAAGATTTGCTTCAAATGTTACAAATAAAATGTATTTTTATTATTATTATTATTGTTATTATTATTGTACTGCTGTTCCACCAGTCTGAACTTCAATTGCACATCCAGTGTCGTGGCATCAACTACAGCTTAAAGGGTTAACTGCAATGCCACTGCACAAGAAATGTCCCATACGGTACCATACGGTATTCTCTGTATCTCTGTTGATCAATAAATCAAATATGACGGCATGCAGGATTATGCATTCAACTACATTGCTGGATAGGTGGCCTGCTTCTGGCTAAAATACCAGCAGCTGAGGTTTGCACCTGCTCTCTCTACGTGTACAAATTGCACTGGCAGTTAAATTCCATTGCACAAGCAAAATCTAAGTTGGCTCACGCAAAAAAAATGCTGCTCACGCTTGTCACCCTTTCAAGAGGGGCAAACTTTGCAAATGCTAAAATAATCCGGCCTTCAGCTGCATATAGTATGTATTTACTTATTATGGAACTGGCAGCAAACGGTGGTAAAGATTTATGTGGATAGTTGCCATAAAACTTAGCAAGCAGTTGCAGCGCTGCAGAGCTGAGCCAGTGGTATTGGAGAAGTGTCCTCGCTCGTCGATGGTGACACACCTACTGTTGGTGTAGGCAGAGGCAGACATCTGGCCACTCGCCCATCCTATTCCCTCTCAGATTCGGCCTGGTGGAATTATTCTCCTCCCTTTTCTCTTGTTCTGGGGAGTGAGAGACGAGGTGATTTGAGGCTGCGAACTGTCTCGTTCCCAAGCAATCCCTCCCTGTGAAATTCAAAGGTCTATTTCCGAGAAGCGGATGACTTTTAATGTGTTTTACCGTCGATGGATGTGTTTTACCGTCGATGTCACTTTCAGTCAACAGTCAAACACCTACTACAGCAAAGCCAAAAGGCCTCCGCAACCTCTCTTCCTGCGTAGAAAAAGAACTAGTCCAACAGAGGATTTAGACTATTTACTATTAAATCCGCCTTATATTTCCTTTTAGAACATTAAGGGATTTGTAATTATTTTTAGCATTTCAAATTAAAAATGTCGCTATTGAAGTACCCTGCCACACCATATACAGAGGTACATAAATTGCGATTATGTAACCATTTTGTAATCAAACTGCTTCATGTACCCAGGATAAGGCTTCTTCTCTTCCCACCCACGCCTTTGGAACTCCCTTCCTGCCCAGAATGGCTTATAGAGCAGTTGTAATCCTGTGCACAGTGCAAACACCACCAGATTGCAATTCTGGCAGGAACGTCCTGAAATATTTCAGGCATTCATGTTTCCTGAACCGAGTTTGGTGGGAGTAGTTAAATATATTTATAGTCTAGTTTGTATTTTATTTTTTGTATTTTTAGAATGTTGCACTATTTCACAGGCTGCTGTAACACCTGAATTTACACACAGGGATAAATAGTTTTATCTGGTTGCAAGTCTGTTGGCGTAAACATTCCCCTGTCTGGACGGTTTCTTTTTTCTGTCACAAAATCCTCCTGGTTTTCACAGTTAAGAGTTTAACTTTCTGGCCTATCTCACTGTTTCAATGTGAAACACAATTGTGTTTCAGCCATGCAGACATTGTATGGCTGTAGGGGGAGGGGGCGCTATGGAGGTTGAGTAGAGAGGGTAAAAGTACTTTTTTAATGCTGATTTTGGACCACATGAATCATTACAATGTACATTAGCTTGTATAGAAATAACACTAATGAAAATTGCTTGAAAACGAACTAAATCATATTTCTTTCTGTCCTGATTCAGGCACGCAGATGGCACTGAAGTTCTTGAGGAAGAAGACCACCAAGCTGAAGAGTTTCCTCCGAGAGTACAGCATCTCCCTTTACCTGTCACCGTGTCCCTTCATTATCAACATGTTTGGCATCGCTTTTGAAACCGATGACTACTACATCTTCGCTCAGGAGTATGCCTTGGCTGGAGATCTGTTTGACATCATTCCTCCACAGGTGAGACGCTTGCCTTGCCACTGTAGCTGGGAAATACACACAGTAGAAACTGAATAGGGCTTGTGTTGCAGGTGCAGAATCACATAAGAGCTCTGTCTGTTAACTATTTTAGAAAATGTGAGATTCCATTAGAGTTATTTCTGAAGTAGAACAATTGATTGTGACACAATCCAAACGAATCGATTAATCACAAAAATGTTGAGAAATCATTTTAGGCTTTTGTGTCCACTCACAAAGGCCATATAGAGGGACTGCAGATTAAGGATGAAGTGAGTTCTCCATAAAAGTAAAGTTAATTCTCAAGTCGGTGGCTTATGCCGTAGCAGATCAGGTGATCAAGAGATGGATGGAGAAGGACAAACCTCTGTGACCTCCGTGCTTCTGCTCTCTCCTGTTTAGGTGGGACTCCCCGAGACGGTAGCAAAGCGCTGCGTTCACCAGGTGGCCATCGCCCTGGACTACCTTCACTGTAAGAAGCTGGTCCACAGGGACATCAAGCCCGAGAACGTCCTTATCTTTGACAAAGAGTGCCGCAAGGTCAAGCTGTCCGACTTCGGAATGACGCGCCGCGCCGGCTCCCCGGTGAAGCGCGTCAGCGGGACCATCCCGTACACGGCGCCAGAGCTCTGCGATGCTTCGCGGCACGACGGCTTCTGTGTGGAATACAGCACCGACGTGTGGGCGTTTGGCGTGCTGCTCTTTTGCATGCTCACTGGCAACTTCCCCTGGGAGAAGGCGATGCCGCCCGACACCTTCTACGGAGAGTTCGTCCGCTGGCAGCACCGCCGGACCAGCACTGTGCCTTCCCAGTGGCGCCGCTTCACCGCCGAGGCCCTGCGCATGTTCCGCAGGCTACTTTCCATTGAGGAGGAGCGCCGCTGCTCAGTCAAAGAGGTCTTTAGCCATTTCAACTACTGCTGGATGCTGGACACGCAGAACGGGAACCGCGGCAGCAGCATGGGGGGGTCAGGGGGCAGTGGAGCACCTATCGACATTAGCTCGTCCTCATCCGAAGAGGACGTGCTAGTGGACAGACTGAAACAGCAGACCCTGTCGCCAGCCTGCGTGGTGACAAAAGCTAGCATGCTAACAGACAATCATTACTCCTCCATGTCCTCGAACGGCTCCCCCTCCTCCATGGGAAGCTACGAGCGGGTGAACCGCGAAAACAACAACGGCGGCGGTCGCATCCTAGTTACCACACCCATTGAGATCTGTGTGTAGCAGTTGGCTGTGACCTTCTAGGCGGGATTGTGCATAGGTCTACGCAGGCATGTGGATGTAATACACCTACGTAATATAAGGGTTGTGTCTCGAAGGACGAAGCTATTTCTCAGTAAGAAATATTGGAAGAAGGAAGAAAATGGCGTGAAGGCTGGCAGTTGCTGTTGCGAAACATGTTCTTTGGTGTGAGATAGGCTTCACTGTGGATTTATCAATAAATGTCAGATTTAGTGAAAAAACAAGACACTTCAGACAATCACACATTGTGGTTTCAAGTTCAACTACTGAAATGTGTTAAATAACTGGAGAACCTAAACGAATTTCAGCAAAAACCCTAGTAGACATGATCAAATTTATTAGGGCAATATGCCAACATTTAGCCTTTGAATATTCAGTTTTTGCAAAAACGAAATAATCTGCTTTTAATGAAAATTTTGTGTGCTGATACCATTGTTGTCGTAATGGTAATTGTCTTAGTGATATATTGTTTTCAATTTGATAGTTTATGTCAAAGAAATATATTTTGTTTCTTTTTTAGAAGTTGGAGTTTTGAAACAATTATTCTTTATCATGATTTATTTAACTGTATCAGGTAGGTATTGTGTACTTGAACCATGACCTCAGAAATAAATAGGTTTAGTTGTATTGTTCCCCTAAAATATCTCCTCTCCATGTCTGTATAGGCCTAAGCTACTGTTAAGTAAAATATCACAACAGCAATAGCTGAAAACAATGAACACCACTTTCCTTTAAAAGTCTTTATATTCCCTGACATTTAAACCAAACTGAAGCGTGCTGTGGTTGCCAGTTCTATTTTTGATTTTCCAATCATTGTGGTGTGAGCAAGCACAATAGTGTTTGTAAGATTGGTCATTTCAATAATGAAATCTATACTAATTTCAATTTGATCAAAATGAAACAATTCAAACCCACACACACACTTTGAACCTATAGTGAAGCAATATGTCTTTTGCTTGCATGGTTTATAAATAAAATGACATAATTATTATGGTAGTGGCAAAAAAAAAAACTAAGATGAGAGCTCAGTAAAATGACTGGAACATTCACGCGAGTGAATATGACATTCAAAACGTAACACAAATTTTATTCAGGGATGCTGCGACATGTATCCTCACATTTTCGTTAGTTTTTCTTGTAGGCTTTACAGGTAAAACATGGTTATTGTGATAAAGTGGTTAGACTGTAAAATTATTTTGCACAATTTTTTCTAATGTGTTTCTCAAAATAAGCATGAAGGGATATCTCTCTGGAGTATTGTTTAATAAACATCCTCTAAGTCTAAGCGGTAGCAGTACTGTGTTTCTTGAAAGAGAATTAGCCTACCCGGGCGGCCTCTAGATGTCGTTGCGGTGCATTTTAGCATTTTCAGTCAACAGCATAAAAAGGAGCATTTTATGGAGTTTTCGGTGGTCGAAAATATTTTCTGATAGACTGATAGACTCGATTTCCTCGAAACACCAATACTTATAGCTTATATTTGTCAGCTGGTTTCGTATTATATTAAATTATAGGTTGAATTTGGAAAAGAAGAAAGGGGGAGATGTATTTGTCAAAATATTTTTACTCTACTAAATGATATACATCTATCTACAGTATATAACCTCCTTGGTGGGGGGACATTAAACATAGGCCTACTATATGTTAAATCACAGCTGACTGTTTGACAAAACAACCAGGAATTATCCACACACGAGGAACGCCAACTGAGCATGTAAATCTGCTTGAACACACAGCAACCAACAGCAAAACGCAGGTAAAGAAACAGACCTAGATCTAGCTGGAACCCCTCCAGCCAACTCAACAGCCTGTGGGTGTTAACATGGGCCAGCCTGGAATGCTTTCAACACTTTGTGTCTTGAAGAAATATGATGCAAGATTCATCTCCCATAAAAAAAACTGTCAATACTGGCATTTTTATTCTTAAATTCTTACCTTTTTCTTTTATAATTTATATTTAAGTGTTAAATGATAATTCCCCAACAAATGTATTTATTTAAACATGAGTTTGCTACCTTACAGTAAGCATAGGCTTCCATCATAGGCCTATGCTTAGTGAAATTTTAAATACTATTTGGGATATACTGTAAGTATTTATACTCACTTACCAAAAGCTCTCAGAACATGGTTAACCATATTCTGGGAAAAATATAAAAAGGATTATATACTTCTGCAAGCGTGAGCTGTTACTATTCTGGTTTCCACAAGGTGCTACATGAGGGTGCGAAACGCTTGCTTGTTGCAGGTCAGAATAACTTCTCAATAATTGTCTGACAGCTAAGCATTATGTAGCCAGAATTAGATTCAATTCAATATTAAATCATGAAAATGTCAATTTTCAGTCACTTTTTAAAAGTGCATTACATAAGTAATGCATTTAATCAAGACACTCCCCTTTGACCTTTGACCTAGAGAAATCAATTATCTCAGGACAGCTGACCCACAATTGATGCAAGTACAACTTTAAATGTATCTATCAACAATCTAATTTTTTTTTATCAACACTAGATGTTCTTATCAACTAGTATATCAGTTGATAAGAACATACTGTAGTGTTGACAGTACATTTTCATTCACAAAAAGTCTTGTGAATGAAACAAGTAAAGAATTGAAATACGCACAGCTAATAATTAAATATGGTTTATTACATAAATTACAGAATTACAGGAAACCCTGAGCTCTACTACAAACAAAAACAGTATTGCATTAAAGTTAAAATTATAAAGGGCATCATAGATCAAACAACCCTGTAGGTAACTCATAAGACATAAGTTAGGATGGCTGAATGAAGAAAAAAGAAAATAAGAAAAGTCAGTTTGTGCTGTAATGTAGTTGGTCCAACTAACACGCATGCGTGCACACAAGTTTCTGATCCAAAAAGTGCCTGTGTTGAATAAAAGAAACATTAAAACACAATGTAGGCTATAATATACAGTAACCCCCCAGAAATATTGCTGAAATATTGCAAAATCTTACCACAGAAGAGGCTTTCTGCTCAGGGAAACAGTGGTGGCCTTAATTTTAATTATAAAACAGCCAAGGTCAAAATCATGTCAGAAACACAGCACCCTGAAGATATTCCCTGTCATCCTGGAACAAACACATTACAAATAGGAAGAGAGGGATTTAACAGACATGCAACTTCAGACTGATCTTACAATTGCTAAAGCCTTTCAAGTAACAAAACAGGATAACTTCTCCATATTGAATACAAATGTGTATGGATTCCACCTACAAAATTGCATTGTTAGTGTACATTTAAACATGAACAGCTCTCAAAAACAGGGTTTAGGAAAGGCATATCTAAAATACATCAGATGTGTTACCTCCTATTGCCGCTAATGTATTCTGTGTCATCTTCTTGGTCTTTTCTGCTGAACACACACACACACACACACACACACACACACACACACACACACGGAATTGTACATATTGAGTAATCAGACTTACTAAATCACCTATGACCAAAATGATCTGCTCAATTCACCCCCTTCAATATCATATCAAACATCAAATTGTTTGTTTGCTTATAGTATGCTTAATGTCACAGGGCTGTACTTACCTTGTGCTTCACGCATCTCATTGAGAAGTTATCCTCATTTAGCACACAGCCTGAAAACACAGGATATATATTTTAAGATATAAATAAGATATACAATTATTTTATCATATGTTGATGATATAGGCTATCCTATACCTGACAGAATGGCACATCTATAGTGATAGTTTCTGCAGCAGCCCTTCTGGAAGCAACCCATTATTGCGCCCATTTCATTGCAGGTGCAGCATACCTGGAAGAAGAAAGACATGCAGGGCATGAATAAAGGCAGAAAATAGATCTTTATTATTTTACCTAATCTTACATGCAAACCACACAGACATGCTCAGTTGATATTAGCACACTGTTTATCTTCACTTAAACATGGTAAACCTCAAGAGGAGCCCGGTATAAGCCATTGTGTGTAACTATGCTATAACCTATTCTAATTCTAATGCCATTCTACGGTCAACTCTAATATACTGTAGCTTTGACAGATTTTTTTTCCTTCTCTGAACTTCATTCTTTACTTTTTTCTTACTTTCATTGTTACCCTTTAAAAAGTGTAAAAATTGATGTATCTGCTGTGACTAAAAAAGTTAAAAGTTATAATTATTGTAAATATTTTATTACATTATCATCATTTATTAAATATATTTATATTTACTGTAGATATAAAATACGCTATGTCACCTACTGTTTCTTGTGCAAGTCTAGCAGCTTCTTGTAAGCCGTACAGCCTTCCTTTGACTAGAAAAACCCCCGCAGCCCATATGCCACAGTCCTCGTGGATCCAGCAGTCCTCTGCGTAAGGAGGAACATTTGTGACACTGTGGCTGTCAAGCACAGGGGACTGCTTTAAGGAGCGCACAAAGGAGCTGTCATAATCACAACACTCATCCGCTGCCTTTACACCATTGCTACTACTGAGTCCCTTTGACCTTTCTTCCTCCTCATGGCTTTTTCCCAAAGCAGCTGGAGACATGCTCAAGCACTTGTGCTGTTGGCTCTGGAAATCTAGATGTGGCCCGATGGGATAGTAAGGGCCGTGAAGGTCCCCTAGGCCCACAGCATTAGCCGACTGGCCACACAGGCTGCAGACCTGCGGGGGCTGACATTTACTTTCTGAGCTGAGTCGACCTAGCTGGAAACAAGATGCCTTGGGAATGAATCCAGGCAGGCAGCTAGAACCTGTGTGCTGCTGTTTTCCGTTCTGTCGCACACTTAATTCATCCTCTTGATAATTAACAACAGTGCACACTGTCTGTTCCACATGAACAAAAGGGCGAAAACAGTCCTGTTTCTTTTTCTTTTTCTCCTCTTTGAGCTTTATGTATTTAAACTGCAATTCTGGCTCTCCAGGGAAGAACAAAGTTGATGGTCCAGTTTGGGTGTTTTTTCTACGTCTGCGTCTTGTGACGGATGTCTTTTTTGCCATGGCTTTCCTGCCTGCTGAGACGCTTTGATGCTGCTCTCTAGGGATTGTCTTGTGTGTGTTTTGTTTGCTTCTAAACTGCTTTCGTTTTCGCTTCATGCTCTTTAGAGGTAAGGCTTGGCGGCTAGTATTTTGCACATGTGGTGGTTCTGTTCGTATCATCTTCGAGGAATGGACACTGACTGACTGAGTGTCTTTATCAGAGTCCTCCGAGTTATCGGAGATCCCTCTTGTGGGACTTGCCTGCTCGGAAGGATCTTTTTCTGAACTAGAAATCCTCTGGTTCGACTCCATAATGTCACCTGAATCATAGAATACACTGGTATTTTTATGTTGGTTTCTCAAATTGTACTGCGGAACACTACGGCTGAATTCTTGCATTAGTGAATTAGTGGATTTCCTAATTCTGGCACTACGTCGTAATTCTCTAGGTTTAGGTGAATCGCTCTGAACATGAGTTTCCTCTGCCAGGCGTTTCCTTGAGGAAACGTAGTCAGGAAAGGTGCGGGTATTTTTCCTTTCGTGTGTTACACACACTTCAACAACATCGCTGTCGTCGCTTGAAATGTCGAGCGGAGATTCAGTGTGGTTTGCGTAAACGGCACAAAGATCTGAAAGCAACACTACTGGCCTGGTGTGACGTACAGGTATGTCAACTGAGCTGTCAGAGGAATCATCTGAGCTTGTACTACCTGGACTCGGCGAGCTAAGAGCCTGCGGAAGAAGATAACAACTCCTGCCCTCATCCAGTGGCATAGCTGCTGGCGATAGTGGTTCCAAGATGGGGCTAATGCTCTCCCTGCTTACAGAACTGCAGAGAAGTGAATCCTTACTTGTAGAGACCAGGAAAATTACGTCAGAGCCACTTTCGCTATCCTCTTCGCCACTGCTTTCAAAAACTGCACTCTCCGGTTGGTTAGGCCCATAGAATCCTGAATGCCAAAGCTTACTGTGAACCTCTTCAGGGTAGAGACCCTGAAGCCCTTGGGCTAATGTTGAATTCATGTAATTGCCTATAGTTTCAGCGCCATGCTCCATATCTCTGCAGTGGACAGGTCCGTCCACCTCCGGGTGCAGCGGAATAAGACTGTCATCTCTCCTGCTGCCGTCCAGTACCCGGGGTGATAGGTAGGATTTTGACGATCTGTAAGGTGGATTCACCTCTCTGCTGCAGTTCGGTGGGTGTCTGCGGTACCACTCTGTCTTTTTATCCAACTCCATTGCTTCAGTGCTGCTACAGGTGAGGGGATTGACCGAGTAGCCCTTTGACAGATCCAAAGCCATGGAAGACTGTTGCTGAGAGGACACATCCATCACTGCGAAATAAGCATATTGCGTGATAAATAACTACACATTGTATTTTATCTATTGATAAAACGCGGTTCCCAAACTATTAAGGCCTATAAAATATTAAATACAACGTTAAAATTACAAGGTAATAAATATTTTATTACGGTTATAACATGACTATTTTTTATTTAATTCTAACAATGTTGGCGGTTACAGTAGGCCTACCTTCAGTGCAGGATGACAGTCCAACTCGGGCAGCTACGTTAGCTACTGTACCTATACAGGCCCATCTAGACGTGATGTAAACAAAACAGCGACAGCCTTAGTAAGCTAACAAGCTGGTGTCTTTTGCATACCATATACGTAGATTCATAGGTACTGTAATAAACATTTGTCTGCAAGTGTTGCTATGTCGTCCCATACTGCTCCTGTTTACAACTGTCATACTAATTACAGTGCGTCTCTTCCCGACTGAGTGTTGACAATCCTTAGCTACCAGTGGGTGGAGCAGATTTGCAAGCTGAATACGGGGGTTAATTGTGTATGACATCGTTACCCCAAATGAGATATAAAAATGAGCTAATTGCGCATCGCACCTATTTTTAACTGCTACCCTAATCAATATCGAGTTCGATCAAACTAGGATGGCAAAATGTACTTACGATTGCAATAAAAGCTTGAAAAACGTGAATACAGTGTTTGAATCTGGCAACCAGTCAAGGCCTACCTTGATGTTTCAAAATTTAGGTTTATTTATTCTTTCGTTTTCTTTTCTATTCTTTATCTTTCTTTTAAATTAAGTAATTAATAGCATGTGAACGTCTAATTACATTTACATTTTTACATAAATAAATAGGGCAATAGCATGACGTTTCCAGTCATATAGTGATTTCAATTTAATAAAAACAAACATTGGACACTGCATGTATAAATATACAGCTATGGTATCGTTTTCAACAATTATAAATGCCAAAAATATAAATATACAGTATAAATATATATATAAAAAAGAATAGTATAGTAACAGGACACGAACATGATTTTTTAGGAAATAATATATAGGCCAAATAT
>JAOEHI010001169.1:0-12944 GCA_025447815.1 Percopsis transmontana
AGAGAGAGAGAGAGAGAGAGAGAGAGAGAGAGACAGAGAGAGAGAGAGAGAGAGAGAGAGAGAGAGAGAGAGAGAGACTACCTACTGCTGAATAGAGTTGTAATGTTTTAAAGTTTGTTTACACCGGAGATTTAACATGGAAGACGACTTCATAAAACATAAAACTCAGGTTGCACCAAGATTGAGCAATAATATACACTGTTGTGTTTCCTTCAGGTTCCTTACCTGTAGCAGAGCAAGAACCCACAGTTTTCTGATCTTCACACAGTGCAGAGAGGAACGAGACACCAGCACACCAAATTGGTACACTGTCTGGTACCTGTAAACACACACGCGCGCACACACACAAACACAAGACTGAAAATCGACCCAACTTGAACCAATGTCACATATTTTCCCCAACCAATCAATAAAAAAATAAACCAGCTGGTACAATGAACATTTCATCTGAACACCTGCACAACCTCAGCCCTCCACAGCAGACAGCTTGACAGCGCTGCTCTATACAGTAAAACAATCTTATATACCAAGTTACTAGCTTGGGTTAAAAAAAAAAAAAAACAACGCACAAATGAGAGTTACTGACCAGCGGTACTGCTCTGCATGAGACAAAAAAAACTCTGGGAAATACAGAAGCTCCATCTGAAAAAAAAAGAAGCTTAACATTAAGTTGAGGTTAAGCATTATGTAATTTGTTAGGCTCAGGAAAATAATGTATACAATTAACTTGAGAACTTAACTTAATTCCACTTGAGAAACAGTGGAATTAAAAGACAGTGACAGTGTAATGCCTTTACAGGTAGGCCAGGCACATTGGGGACCAAACCCAGGACCTAGACCCCCACTAGTCTATCTTGCACCCTTCTAGTACCATGTTCCATGTTCCAGCTCAGAGAGCAGGTTATCTTACCCTAGTCTACCCCGAGCCCCTTTCAGACAGCAGTCACAAGGTGCATGGTTTCGGTTAGGCAGCATTTAGCCCTATTCAAAGGGTTTATTAAGTATATCTGAATCTTCTAAATTAAATTACAGGAAAAAAATTAACTTTTCCATTGTACAGTGTGCATCAGAGAATTCTACACCAAGGAAGTAAGGCAAAGCTGTTGACAGGTGGCAGCAGAGAGTAACTCACCAAGCCTTGGTTGATGAAATATTCAGCAAAGTAGACCAGCCCCAGAGGAAACATGAACCTCAACAAACCCTGTTAATAGGAATCACAGAAGCAGTCAGCACTGTTTAGAAACATACCAGGACAGCCCAGATCTAAGTTATGTCCGCAGCGGAAAATAAAAATGTAATTTTGGTAAACGTATCATCCTAGTTGAGCTGAGCACACATCTAACCCTAACCCTAGGATTTTTCAAATCGGTGGTTAAGTTTTTAACATTCTACGTTTAGTCAAGGGTTTAGGATTTTCTCCATAAAAGAGAGAAAGAAAAATTATTTATAGTTATATTTTATATAACTCTATAAATATAACATTGTTATAGAGTATGGGTATATTTATAATTTTTCATGGCCCCGACTACGACCACAAAGAGAGGGGAGAGTCTCTCTCTATACTGCCCTTGCAATGCGTTTCCTATGCAGAGCTAGACAGGTAGCTAACAATATGAAATCCTCCAATAAATCACAATTCTTAACTTTTCTTGATATTTACTGAAGAAATTCACAACTGTGAAACTGTAAAATATATATAACGGTACATACAATTAGATAAATTAATTTCAATTAGATATCTGACTCACACAGCTGAAGTATAGTAAAGCAAGCATGCATACATGCATACATACATGCATACATCCGTCCATACATACTGTACATCCATACTAAACAACAAAAGACCAACACAAAGTTATAATGTAACAAAACATGTAATCAGTAGCTCAAAGCACATGAGACAGAAATTTGACTAGCTTCCTGAAATAGCTAAAGACACTGTAAATTATCACTTTCATCTTACTTACTGACAAATTGTGTAAGACTCTTTCAATTCAAACTAATAATAATACCCAAATTATTAAATTAGTTAAATGAGGGCAGCACACTCTCGCTCTCGTGTGTGTGTGAATTACAGACATAGCTTCCGGTGTGTTGGCCTAGCTGTTTCCAATGACAATCTACCTTATTTATACCCAGCATTCGCCAAAATGTTGACTCCACTGCAGCTTTGATCGCCTATTATATTGTAACCTATGTCTCCCTCTACCCTCAGCCAGTAATTGTCCTGCCCGACTGTCTGCCTGTGTGCTCTGCTCCCCGCTGCCCACCCTCCACCTGTGTCTTCGCCTACGGAGCTGGTAAACGACCCTCGCCTGCCTCCCTGAACTTCCCTTCGCCTTTTCAGTAGATCAATTCAATTAGATCATTTAGCAGACGCTTTTATCCAAAGCGACTTACAATTACATGGTGCTATTACATGTAGCAGGTAGGGGTTAGGCATCTTGCTCAAGGATGCCTACAGGTAGGCCACCTCTGGGGATTGAACCCATGACCTTTCGGCTGGGAGTCCAACGCCTAGACCACTAGAATATCCTGCCCCCGACAGTACAGTCGACCGCCTCTCCCATTCTGCCTCAGCTTGCTCCTTGAAATAAAGCCTGTTTAACGAGACCTGTCGTCTTAGTGTGTTGTGTCTGCACGAGTTCTCTGTCTGGCCGCGACATAATTGTGCATTGATGACCAGAGAGAATTCTGTAGTATTCTTTTTGTTATTAATTAAAGAAGATTTGAAGATGGATAATGTTTTTAATTACAGTATCACTAATCTTTTATAATTTTTATTTTTAATTAAGGGCTTATTATTTTCTTTAGCCCCTAAGGGGAGAAGCCCATATTGTTATTGTACATCTGTTTACTATTGTTATTGTTTTTGACAGTTGTATTATTAGGGTTCTCCGGTAGGAGGATACTATTGTTATTGACAATTTTATTATGAATAATATAAAAAGTGTCAATATTGTAACAATAACAATAGAGTCCTCCTACCATTTTTGCCACTTTTAAGGTGTACTGAGTTGTTACCGACGTCGCTACGGCACGTTGTTTAGAAATACCTGTTCTTGAACCACTACCCTGTAAGGTGCTGACAACTAGCACCATACCTAGCCACGCCCATTTCCGTCTGAAAAATGTTCCCGCCATTTTTGAAAAACCGAAAGTGAAAGTAAAACAAACTCCTCCCAGGCCGCTCATCCGATACTCATGAAATTTGGTGTGTGTTATCTACAAACGATGCTGACAAAAATAAAAATTATTTTGTTATGACAATCCCTTACAAAGTTACACGTCAATAAATATTTAAGGCATGGCCCATAATGACTCTACAGGCAATATCATGTGTTGTAATGACCCTATCTTAACAAAACTTGATATGCCCAATCATGACAACATTCTTTGGAAGCACACAATATTTTGCAAAATTCTGTCTACAGGGAGCGCTACAACTGACGTGTCAATACCCAAAGAACTGCTTAACCAAAAATGTGAAAATTGGTCTTCTTATTCTTGTTCCCATTTCCTCCTTTCCTTTCCTATACTGTATATTTTGGTTGAACATTTCAAATTCTATTGGTTGGTAAACAGCTGCTATACTGCAAGGACCCCGATGACCGCCGCTTGCGGCTATATTTAGGCTCCTCTCTATCTCGTCAATAGTTTTTGTAAGGATTATTATTATTCTTGTTTCCTTTTCTGCCCTAAAAGTACCTGGGCAGAAAAAACTAAGTCACAGAGCCACCAAATTTACTAGGGAGGTTCAGATCCATGCAATGATCTCTCACAAATAATATTACGTCACCACACCTCTAGGTGGCGCTATAATATGTACATTTACGTTTGCCCCCCAGCTCACCAGGTATTGCCAGTATTAAGTAAATTTAGTTTTGTTTTTAATTGATATTTTCGCTTCATCATAGCTTCACATCACAAAGATAGTGACTGTCTGAAAACACAAATTGACGAGGCCCCAGGCAATTGCCTACCTATGTCCTATGGTAAATCCGCCTACGACCCATACAATCACGCAGTACTTATCCGTCATTTAGAATTTTCTGCAAAAGCTTACAATTGTATTTAATTTTTTATTTTTTTTACAGGTCCAAAAATGTGCACAGATGTTCTTCAGAACAGGCCTCACGATTCTATTTGGAATTTTTTTTGATTTTAGAAACCGTTTGTCCGTTACAGTCAACCAAATTCGGAGGCGAAGGCGCCAAACGGAGTGAGCACGTATATCCACAACGGTATGTCAGATTGTCACCAAACTTTGTAAACATTTGTCAAACTTTAGATCTTCAAATATATCTACCTGCACCTCACATATCTCAGAACGTGCTTCGCATTGATCCAAACAATATTGCCTCTTGCAAGTGTGATCTCCGTCATCTTGGGTTTCACGATATAAATCTGTATATTTTAATAGCTTGGAGCCCTAAAATACTTCTTGCAGCTTTAATAATAATAATAACAATAATAACAACAACAATAACAACAATAATAATTATTATTATGTCCTCCGGTATTGTTTTTGCCAGTTGATAACTGCTTTTTCACCGAAGCTAATGCTAATACTAATATTAATTTTAAAATCTTCTGTTCATAAACCAAGCATCGTATTTACTTCTACATACTAGGCTTGGGCAATATACCAGGGTATTTAGAAATTCTGACTGTATGATTTTCAATACAGTCAACACAGAAGCACCTCTTTATTAAACTGATACGCAGAAACTGTATTGAGGTGATGTAGTGCACAGCAGATTTTACGGCTGTAATTATTATTGTTAAATTAAAAATGTATCAAAATAAACAGGACATTTGAGTTTTGACAGTGAAACAGCCTATTGCGCCAAATTCTGTAGCACCATGCTTTTGAATTAGCCATCTTTTTAACCACATCTTCCACATGAAAAAACTGTTTCACAAGCATACCGTTAGTGTACTTAACACATTCAATTTGTATATGCCTTGAGCATTAACCAAGACTACAATTTAACACTCATGAGCTTCACTAGACATTTCCTGGTTGTTCAGACAGCAAAATACAATCAGCGACCTTTAATAAATACTTTTTTGATCGGCACAAACTATTGCCCATGCACAATATTGGTGTAATTAAGAGATTAACTGGAAAGAGATATTTACGCACATGTTCACTGAGGAAACCCAGCAGCACAGCTTATATTTTTGTACACATATACTGTACATATATACCGTATACCGTGGCGAAATGTGAGGACAGCATGACGGTATGAACAAGTAGATACCGCCCAAGCCTACTACATACACATAGGGAAATGTAATGTTATCTAAATCACACCCTCCCAAAATGTGCACCTTTGGCTAAGAGAAGCTAAATCTTTTACTCTCCATATCTTCTTAACAGTCAAAACTATTGTTTTGCTCCTGGCCATATTAGATTCACTGAATGTATACATTTATAAACTGTGAAAAGAAATATTTTCTCTGATTAAAGATATTCCTGGGAGAACTAGTTTGGGCTAGAATTTAAATTATTTTTTCCTTCAAATGTGTCCTCCATCCTGCCCTGTACTTCTGTGCCGCTGATTGAGCTTGGCCCGTAGGTCGCTGCTTGCAGCTACATATTCATAGATTTTTCGATGTTATTTATTCTGTATATTATTATGCTGGTATAGTAAAATAAGTAGTTTATTGGAGGGTCACGAGTCAAAAAGTGTGAGAAATACTTTATAGGGAGTTGCACACTCACCCTAAACACCTGTAGTTTCTCTTGGACGGTGAGGGGTCCCAAAGGGGTGTCCTCTGTTACATTAAGGAGGAAGAGAACATTGCCTGTGTGGTTATTCAATAACAAACATCATCGTACTGCAGAGATCTATCTATTCACTTAAACCTCCATCTGTGGCAAGAAAGAAAAAGAAAAAAGATCCATGGCGTCTGGACATTGGAGATCGCCTTAAGTCCAAACTGAATTGATTGATTCGATTTTTGTCACAAATGATCGTCAAGGAAGTAGGTGCAGATCAAAATTATTCCGAATTATTTTTGTTTCCATTCCATTATTACATAATTTTGTTCTCAACAAATTGCACAATGAAAAGTAAAGATTTTGATCTTTAATATATTTCGTTCATCAAGACCCGTTGTGTGATTTCAGTGTTCCCTTAATTTTTTTGAGCAGTGTATATACAAATATACAAACAACACAAAATGACACATGGCTTAAGCTTGCCTGGAACGTAGTTACCTTTGCTGTAACCCCAGGAACAACCAACTCCCCTACCTGCTCTTTTATACCCCCCAAACCCCAACTAACGCCTACCAGATGGTATGGGGGGTGGGGTTAGTAATAAATCATATTCTCCCTTCAATGGAGACTTGTTTATAGCGATCATATAAAAAAATATTCTTAAATGTATATGGAGGGCGAGACACATAACTCAAACAAATTGTTTTGGTGTTTGTGCATGCTACAACGCTGCCAGTTTGTGTTTGATAGCACTAATCTTTAATAAACATTCTGAGTTAGTAATCGCTCTTAGCTGCTTCTCCACCTCAATATGTAGTTCTCTGGCTTGCACCTGTTCTCTTCACGACTCACCGTTACAATAATCTCTAACAAAATTCTATCAATACATTTCTCCTCTACAGCTAATTAATTATGATATAGCCTCCAGTAAACTCCAACATTATATCTGTCTGTCATCAATCTTTCAAAATCTCGGGAACTGGAGTTTTTGCTCCAGTTTTTTTTTTTTGAAACATTCAACGCGTCAACCGTGATGTTCAAAACTTGGTGGTGACGGTCGAAACTGCGATCACGTGATGCCACTGTGTTTAAACGATCTTAACAGTTTTGAGCTTGGGTGTTGAATTTGCCATCCCTGAAAATTATCACAGAACAAAAAGGTGGTTGTTCCACAGCAGCACTACTGCTATGCACGAGCGACTTGAGAGGTAATACACAGGTGCTATTCTGGATGATGGACCGCCAGAAAAGGCGAAAACACCGTACACCATTTTTCTGTTACGCTTATTTATTTTGAAAAAGGGGTTTGATAGAATCTTGAATTTCTTTTGCAGTTGCACTAGTGACTTAAATAATAAGCCCTCAAAATAATTTTTTATCATTTTGGAGAAGTCATTTTAAACCTACCTTTATTTACATTTTGTTTCGTGCTGCATTATACAATGGCCTTTGTTGTTGTCAAAATAAATGTAAGATTCATTGATTAAATAGATAAAAATAGACGATATATTCATCAATATAAAAATAGTCATTAGTGGCAGCCCAAGTAAATATCACCACATACATTTAAGATTATTAATAAAGAGAAGATGACAACAGGAAATAAAGAAGGAGGGAAGGATTAACAAATCTCCAGTATTTCTCCAAAGGTTTAAGGGTGGCATTAAGAAAACACCCACCTTGGGTCTCGTGTTCTTCCTCTTCATCTGATTCGTCCATCATCTGCCGCCTCTCCTCTGAAACCTCGCACCTCAACACAGACTCCGCCCCCCTGTTTGTCCACTGGGGGAACAACGGTGGGAAGTCCAGGAGTAAAAAATAACTGGTGGAAGTGGAGAATAAAAGGTAAAGAATTGGATAAATGCTTATTGGAAGCACTGCTTTAATATAACAATAGAGTACAGAAATACACATGTATTTTACTTTACTATATTTTTTGGGAAAAAACTCACTTATAGAGTGTTTGCATTTGCTTGAGTGTGTAACGTGCATACTGCAGTATAAAAACTAACATGTATACTCTACATATAGGAATACCCTGCCATAAAATACTACCACTGTCTACAGTACTACTGCAGAATAAACACTACTTCAAACTACTTAAAATCAGACCGTGAGTAGTGAAAGAAGAGAAACATATAAACAGGAAGTCGTTATGTGTGTTCACGTCTCTCCTACCTGGCCAGCATTGAGATGGGGACCACCAGCATGAACTGCAAGGTAACCCGGGGCGACAAGCTCAGCTGGGTAAGGAAGGAGTAGAGCAGTGCTCCGGCCACTCCGGCGGCTCCTGTACCAGACCCCCAGCCCTCCAACACATTCCTGGGAGACAGAGACAGATAAACAGGGAGATAACCAGGCGAAAAAGGGAAAAGACGGGGTCATACCTGCTGAAGAAGACGGTGAGAGAGAGGAAGGAGAGTTCTCCCAGTCCAGAGCCAACACTGGCAAAAACCACACCTGCACACAGGGAGAGACAAGAACAGGAGCCTCTAAAGCCCATATTTAACAAAACCCTTGACTGTACTGTCAGTCCTAAGTGTTTCCCAGTAATATGCTTTTACAAGATTTGCCTCTCTTTGACCTACAAGGCTTTCGCAAGAATTGTAAACGTGAGTTGAGATACAATGGGGAAAAAACAAAACATTAAAACACAGCGACCAACAAATCAAATGATTTCCTCCCTAACTTCAACGTGTGGCCTTTTACTATATTGAGGACAAGAGGGACGGAGGCAGGATAGTCTAGTGGTTTAGGTGTTGGACTCCCAATTGGAAGGTCATGGGTTCAAGCCCCAAAGTCAGCCTACCTGTAAGCATCCTTGAGCAAGATGCCTGACCCCAATCTGCTCCATGTAATAGCAGCATGTAATCGTAAGTCGCTTTGGATAAAAGAGTCTGCTAAATGAGTATAAAAACTGGATGGAAATAATAATTTTAAACAGATTTAAACAAGTCTGTAAATGAAAAATGTATTATATTGCCCTTATTAAATGTGCCCTTCTCTTACATTTCTCTGCATTCAGTCTTGCCTATCTGGCTGCTGAACTGGTGTAACGATGAAAAAAACGAATAGGTCCTTTATCACAACTGTCAGATAAGCTTATTATAACGGCAACACCGGAACCCAATCTGAATTCAGTGGAAATACCACAGCAGCACGCTAGATAATCAGATAAACTAATATTACAAAATATATCACCAAAATATCTATTGCAAATTATATAGTACTTCTACTTTCTGCAGCTGTTTTTTCCACTGGTGCAAAAATAAGAAGCAAAGCAAACAACACATATGTAAAAGTAATTGAGGATGGTGGCTTTATTACCCAAAATGCTCAGCCACACTGATGAGGAGAAGGACACCAGGAGGAAACTTGTGACTGTTGCACAAATGCAGAACACAACTCTGACACTATATGGGTGACAACAAATGTTAGACAGCGATATTAGGGTACAAACTCGATATTTCAGTCACACAGCGTTAAATAAGCAACCTATTTTTGCAACAATGGTCATTCACCCAGTGTCTTTTTGGACTGTGTTGTATGCAATAACAAGGTTAAAAGCACTACAAGGAGTTTTGGAGGAGCGTAGTGGTAGAGTTTTCCAGAACAAGCACTAATGTAATTTCGTATATAGTTTCCAAAAACGATTGCACACGTAAGCATCTTGAGTCTGACACTATATATGGTTACATGAAATTAGAAGTTGCGATGTAGCATTTGATATTGACGCCACTGCATTTAGGCTTCCCTTTTCTGTGTCAAACTAAAGAAAATTGGGCATTTGGCAAGTCTGGTTTTACCCCGTGTTCTTGCCCCCCCCCCCACTTTGAAACTCGTTCCGGGGCCGCTGATGGTGGCCTGTAGTGGTGCATCTACAACTACATTCAGTTGACTGTTAACTATTTAATTAAAAAGACCAATAGATGATTCCAGCTATTACCCATAAGGCACTTTGTGGATGAAGAGGGGAGCTGACACCTTAACAAGCAGTGAAGGGAGGATGTCAGCCAGCAGCACAGCCTGTAGAGAGAAGATGTGAGCCTTCAGGTAAGAGTGGGGCATGTACTCTGAGACAACTGCCAACCAAAAGCGTTTTAAGAAACTTGACTTTACAGTATATGTAAATGTAACTGAAACTCAACTCTCCACCAAAGTGACTGTAGGTGGAGGGGTTAGGAACAGTTGATCTTCAAAACAACAATGTTTTTGTAACGCTTTTTTCAACCACAAGGGTAAATCTATGGGATGAATATCATGCCATGACTCAAAGTTGAAAAAAAAGCTTTGAAAGGTTTCAAACACCTTTGGGGCAGGATAGTCTAGTGGTCTAGGTGTTGGACTCCCAGCCAGAAGGTTGTGGGTTCGAGCTCTAGATTCAGCCTACCTGTAAGCATCCTTGAGCAACCCCTAACTGCTCCTGATGTGTTGGATGGCTCTTTGCATGGCAGACAACACTATTGGTGTGTGAATGTGTGTGTGAATGGGTGAATGTGAGGCAATGATGTACAGCGCTTTGGGTGGCCTGTGGATTACAAAAAGTGCTTTATAAATGCAGTCCATTTACCTTTTAAAGCTTTTTTTTTCCAGCTTCGAATCATGGCAAGATATTCATCTCATACAAATCCAGACACAAAGCGAGGAGTGCACCTTTAATAACTCCTGAAATCATAACTTTGTAAAATAAAAGAACTTGGTGTTTTGAGGCAGAATCCCTCCGTAATAATACAGTTTATTATTGTGTGTTTGTGTTCAGTGAACCTCTTACCGCGGTAGAGATAGGGTTGCAGTCGTAGAGACTACTGTTACTGCTGTTCCCCACTACAAAGTCCCCTCTTACTGTGTCCACTGTCTGTAAGAGAAAGAAGATGGGTTTAAAACAAGTTAGGTATGTTAACATATTGGCATGACTGTGTAGGAAGCATGCTCAAGCAATGCTCAACTGGGAAAATAAATAATTAATATAACCTAAATTACAATAATTTTCTAATTAGTCACAATTGTTAATATGCATTTGCCTTTATTGCCTAATTTAACTATGCCAAAAAGATTTGTTGCTATTTATAGATATATTTATATAGTTAATTCACTTGGCTTGTGCAACATGTTTGTGTACATAAATATGTAATTACTGTAAGGAGAAGTTGTAGTAGTTTTGTCCCAGTTCTCTAAGTTAGTTAATGTGACTACCATTACAACAAAAATAAGACCTTACAGGTCTTTACTTAAGTGAGCTTTGAGCATGCCATCTCTCTCCATGCTGGAGATTATATTTTATATAACATGTTATATTTAGTATTTTGGCCTTATATGCACTTCAGTTACCCTGACTTCACCCAGAATTTAATGTGATTACTGCTTGTATGCAAAAGTCACAAGCAACAGTCAGGTGTAGCCAGAGCCCAACATGCAACACTGTTTGGTTTCTTACAGGTGCTGTAGAGTTGTCAGACGCTTGTTTCTGCAGGATATCATGGGCTGCACTCAGCATAATTACATAAGCAAAGTTATTGCACAATCCCAGGAGCCTGAGGTCAGAAGAACAGGGGGAGAGAACAGGATGTTATATTGATTTAGTAGTGTCCAATCCTTTGCATTGAAATGCAGAAAAACAGGCTTTGATAAACACATCAATCAATAGCTGACTACCACTAATAACATTTCAATTAAACTGTGTGAAAAGTCGCAGTCAGTCTTTACTGTATCACAAGTTGTATTTTTATAACTACTTGCTACATTCAATATTCAACACGCATATTATATATAACCCCTACATGACTGTGAGCGCTTCTGCAACTTAAGTGTGGATGGTGATCTTATAAATCCTTATTCTCTATAAGACCTCCATTGCAATAACTATAGCTACAATAATTGTGATGCCAAAGATACAGAAGATGATATGAAATGGTTCTCTTCAGGTCTCTTACGTGGCCTCTCCTCTGATAAGATGAAAGCAGATTGAGTTGTGTTGCATGTTATCGGTAGAGGTAAGTGGGCTTAAAAGTAAATGTCATTATTTATATGTATGTAGGTTATATTTTGCATAATGTATTTACATTTTCTCTTGCTAACTTTAGATATTTACACAGCCATAGCAGCCATATTTAGCATTACAAAAATTGTTATAGAGCATATAGACTAGTAACGGTTGGTTTTGAACAAGATAACATGTGTGGGAAATAGATAAAGTTAATTCTAAATGTGTAATGTGTAGAAAAAAAAAACGGAAGCACACAACCAATACAGTTTTGCCAATGCCATCACTGGATTACAACTGGAAGGTGGAGGCGAGAAAACAGGGACTTCCGAGTCTCCAAACATCCAGCAGTTGCAACCTAGAAACCGTTACTGCCAGCCCTGACTAAACAGCTACAGTACAAATTTAACATTTGCTCTTTGTTTTTCTGCGCATTACAGTATCTGTGTTGCCCGTGTTGCTGAGACAGAGACAGGTCTCGAACAAAGCACATTTTCTCCCAATTTGTCAGTCTGAAAAAATACCATTTTAGTGTCAGAATGTTAGGAAGATATGTGGCTTGTGAAAAATGGGTCCAATATTTATTTGGTGACTATGGGGAAAAGTTAAGCAATTCATCTTAATTCCTTAATCAAACGAAGGGGGGGACTATTTCACATTTTAATTCCCTGTGAATGGAAAAGAAGAGAAGAACATTGGTTATGTATATTCTTTAGAATAGTGTAAATAACTGTAAATAACTGTAAATAAAAGATTGGTGGTGGCGAGTGCTTTTCAGGCCTAGTTGTTGTGTTCCACTTGCCTTGATATGCACCCCCTAACTTAACTGCAAGGGGGGTGTATCACATGCTTTTCACAGTATACATGTGGGGCTAGTATGTGTGGGGGTGCAGATTACGGCACAACACCTGTCTTAAGGGGAGGCAGTGGCGAAACTCACGTGACAGATTCAGGAAATGACTAAGTTGAACGGTCTCGGGTATGAACCGTCTCTGGTGATGCTTACTGTAATTAGCCAATACGCCATTGAGAGAGGCACACATCCACACATTTACAACATGACAATATTATGCCATAACTATGAAACATTGATATGTACACTGGCTCCTATCGCTTTCCAATCTCTTTCCTATCTCTTTCCTATCTCTCACTGCGTTGTTGAGATATGTTCATTGTGTCCTCAGTTGTTCTTCCTCAGTTGTATGTTATGTAAGGTGATGCTGTGCTGTTTCT
>JAOEHI010001171.1:0-12935 GCA_025447815.1 Percopsis transmontana
CACACACACACACACACACACACACACACACACACACACACACACACACACACACACACACACAGACAGACAGACAGGGAATTGTGAGCCATTAGGGAATGGCTCACAATTAGGTTATAAAAACATGTTGTGGAAATGTACTGTAGTCATAGTCTGCTGCTAAACATCCACTTATTTTCACTCTATTTTTCTATTTTTATGATCGAGTACAGGTGGGTGTCAGTGTATAAATGTGTGTTTGGGTCTGTTGGTAATAACTCAACACCCTGGTCCATCCAGTTATTTTAGCTGATTAGGCCTTTTATTTTGTGTGTTGAAGTTGGCCAGCGCTGTGATGCAACTCTACTCAAAATAACCAATCAAATAGAAGGTGTGTTGTCCCGCCCTGGCTGACACAAGAGCGAGCCAGGGACATGTCAATCAAGCAGGGGCCTGTACACGCCCACACAGTCTGAGAAAGAGGCCTAAGCAGCCATGCTAACCCACCTGTGCGGGTGGACAAGGGCTTTAAGTTACTTCACCATATTTGCAAAACTTCCTCCTCTGTTTTTGCTGTTCAAAACAATGTTCTTGTGTGTGTGTGTGTGTGTGTGTGTGTGTGTGTGTGTGTGTGTGTGTGTGTCCCAGGTGTACTACTGCCGATCCCTGGCCATCATTTACATCGAGCACACGGTCCTCCAAAGGTTCCATGACCTAACCCATGACCAGGACACGCCCCCCGGTCTGAGGGCAGTCCTGAAGAAGCTGTGTGCCCTCTACGGCCTCTGGTCACTAAGCAACCACATGGCTACACTCTACCAAGGTCAGTGGAATGCTCTATTGCGCTGCAATACATGATATTATGTTTATTATTTTTTGCCTGTGTCACTGCCTTATTAATGAATGTTTGTAATTTAAAACATAATATCACTCCCTTCCAGGCAGTTACTTTTCTGGAAAAGAACCAGCTGAGTTGGTCCAGAGATGCATTCTTAAGCTCTGCTACCAGGTACAGGGAAACATCCCTCTCTATCTTTATGTATATATGTATATCTGTCTGTGTTTCTGTCCAGCTGTCTGGGGGCACATTTGGATGTCTGTATCTCTACGTTAGCATCTAGGCTAGTTAGCTCACGGCACTTTATTTCCAGACAGCGAACGTCGGAAGGCGTAGAAGATAAATGTGTGTATAACAGACAAATATTTATCTAGAAAGACAAATTGTATGTCATTAATGATTTACATTTTATTTCTATTTTTCTATTTTATTCTTTATTTTTCCATGGACCTCTTCTTTTAATAATAATGAATCATCCATTCTCATCTATATATAATTACAGAAAATGTGTTTTAAAAAAAAACAAGATGTCTTCCTGACAGTGACAGCTTAATTTAGCTTGCTGTCAAATGAAGTGAAATTGAGTGCTCTTATATTTTTATATATATATATTTATATATATATATATATATATATATATATATATATATACACGCATATTAGCTAAAAGTGATAATCAATTAGCTAATACTAGTTAATAGCCAAGTGTTGTTGTAGTAGTAGTAGTAGTAGTAGTAGGGACATTGTTTTCTGTATTGTTTGGCCTAACAGTTGGGCCTTATTATTCCTGACCTGCTCCTTATTACAAACTCAGTTTTCCCAGTCTACCGTTGGTAATGAGGCACAGCAACCACAGCCTATAGCATGAAAGGCCGGAAGGTAGAAAACTAAAAGTTTAATAAACGTTTTTCTTTTAGGGATTTATCTTACAGCCCTAGGACACCCACACAGGTGTTTTGTGTTAGCAAACTGCACATATGCTAAATAAAAATAAAAATCAATCAATCAGAAGTTGTCAGTTGCCAACAGCAGCACAAAACTGACAGTCCTGGGAGGAGGTTTAACCAGCCACATGAACTCGACACACCCTGTCTGGAGCCTACCTCCTCTGGCAGAACGGGCTCTGAGGACCGAGCGATGGCCGACACGGGCTGGGACTCGTCCATGGTCTCGTCCAGCTCGTTGTCGGTGTAAGCCCCGCCCTCGTCCGCTGTGTCCTCGTAATCGCTGGTCAGCCGGCTGTCCATGCTCAGGTAGTCAGCGCCCATGGCCGATAGGTAGGACATGCCGTCGTCCTGGAGATCCAGTTCTGCTTCCGTGCCATCCAACTGGTGGTGGTGGTGGTGGGGGGGGGGGAATGGATGTTTATGTGTTTGCAACACATTTCACTACTTATTTTTTCTCTTTTGGCTCTTCGATTAAAGAAGAGCCAAAACAACGGAATGCGTTCTATCACGATTACATTGTTTTCGTAATCATTGGTAATTGAAATGAATAATTTGATTAATCGCCAAGCCCTATTTCTTACCTTGCTCTCACACACCCATACAGGCCGTTCCTGCTGCTCCCGGATAGAGTCCTTCACACTGCCGAACCACGAGTCATTGGCCGAGTTCAGGTCAATTGTTGCTGGAAGCGCACAAGCAGAACAATACGGTTTTTTTTTTTAGACACAAATCATATCGTGTCATATCCCAGAAACACACAGAGAAAGGGTAGTATATCGGGGGAACAGATTTTGTGAATTTCTGAGAATTATTTTTGCCACCGGTTTAACTGATATTCACATGTATTTTGTCCACTGGACACACACACCGACTGCCCATCTCAGCCATTATAAATGAGCAATTTCACGAGGAGCTTTAATATTTAGTCAAGATCATCTATGATGAAGGCAAAGATTAGGCTAACATCCCTATGACGTACCGGTGAAGAGATGAGAGCAGGTCTTTCTCAGCTTGACAGCCTGCTCGTAGAGTTTCCGAGCGCTGCGGGTAGACCCAGACACCAGGCGGTTCCTCATGGTCTTGACGCCCTGTTTGCTGTCTGGGTTGAGGAAGATGACGATGGGGTACCACTGGGTGTAGTTAAGCGTGTCCACCGCTTTGGGGGTCACATCCAGCAGAGCGTGCAGGTCCTAAGGGAAGAGCAAGGGTCAGAGAAAGGGCTTTGAGTAGCGCTGCATTGCGCTGTATTTATGTTGAGTGTTTGGGGTTTTACAGTATTGGGAGTAGTGACTAATAGAATATCTAAAAACCAGGGGGCCTTTCGGGTAACTGCCAGTCAAAGCAGTAATTTGATAGCAACCAGCCAACACTTGGGCACGAATGATTTGGGTCACCCGCTGCCGATAGGGACATTTGTGTTGATTAGCTCACGGTTACAGAAACAAATCGACCCAGTTCACGAAGTGAGAGAGAGAGAGAGACAAAGTGAAATTGCGCTGGCCCCAGAACTCCATATTTGGGCATTCTGACATTAAACTTACAAAGAAAGAAATTAATAATCAAATGAACATTCCAATCTTAAGCAATACAGAATATGGTGTTATGGCAAAAGAGAGAATGTGACACACCCTCTTGCACAGAATAAAAGGTCAGAGGGGGGAGGGAAATAGCATCACAAATGGTTTCAACAAACCTGTTCAATGATCTGTCGAATGGTGTTCAGTCTCACCACTCCCGAGGATTTATCACTTCCCGCATCTTTGGGCTCAGTTTCTGCAAAAACAGGCTATAGTCAGAGATACACACACACATATACATATACATATACATACATATAGATACACACACAGGTCTGGGAAAAATTAAGATAGTAAATTTTTTTAAAACATAGTATAAATATAAAAAATAAAATATAAAAAATAAAATATATTAAAATATAAATATATTAAACATAAATACAATCTTATAAATAGTAAAAGCAGAGAGTGGTCTCTTGATGATCACAGTGATCACAGTATGCCATAATTAAGATGGCATACTGGATAAGATGAATTAAGAAATACTTACTGGCGATGACAAACTCATTAGGGAGCTCGTAGGCCAGTTTTTCATTGACTGCATCGGCTATCGGCCCAAATATAACTATGGGTCTCCGGAAACCAGCTACGACGACAACAGGACACAAAGTTAGCCACCGTTAGCCACCACCAGAAACAAAGCAACAATGCAATCCTGGTTGACTCTTACTTTGAATGTACTTGGTGAATATTCTTAAAATGACAGTTTACATTATTGACTCTTAGTAGCAGCAGTGTGCTGTACATGGTCGGTCTAAATATATACAAATCTAGCAATACAACACCACAGCACAGAACCGAACTTCCCATCGTTATGATATACCTTCACGTAAAGCCACCCTCTCGTAGGCAGGGAAGCGCGTGCCAACTGGGGTGGCACTAAGGTCTTCTCGGCTCTTGCGGATATCTTTCTTTTTGGCTGCCCTTTGACCTCTCAGCCTCCAGAAATCTCCTCTGTCGGTGCCTGCCGCGGCTCGCTGAGCATTCTGGACGTTAGCCATTTGTTCGGCCCTACGAAGGAAAACAGCAGCCCTTTGGTATCCCTTTACAACTTGTGAGACCTGCTTTTAATGAGAAAAGCTGGATCATTCGTACAAACTGTCATGCTATCTTCACTTTAACTGCATCCAACATTTGTGAAGAAGAACTACAATGTGACTAAGAAGCAAACGCATCTTGATTCTCTATGTTACCCTACCTCCCTTTCTCTTTTCCCTACAAAATCTTTCTCCAGACTTTCAACACACCTGCTCTTGTTAGGAATGATTCCCTTCTCCAGTAGCTGGTTGTCTTTATCTGTGCGGATCGCCAGCCAGTTTCCCAATTTGCCATCGTACAGGGTGTCCGTCACCTTGAAGATCTGTCCTCTGGAGAAGGAAAGACTCTGAGGAACCTCTTTCTCGTACTCAAAGTGGGTCCGGATGAAGAACGAGTCTCCTCTGCCAGACTCGAGAATATCCTTGTACACTGTAAGCAAACAAGAGGATTAGGATGTCGCCCCCTAATGGACACCAACGCAGGTGGATGGTCTGTTGCGTCCTTTGCCAATAGAACTGCTTTCAGCTTTTTGACTGGTATATAGGTATACTAATCAATACTATCAGACTTAAATTATACTGCACGAGCATCTAAAGAACAGACGTTTTACATGCTGTTTTGCTAACTGGACGCTACATTCTCCGGAAAGGAATTGGGGTGCAACATATTTCTTCCAGCATTCCAAGCTGTGTTGGCTGACTAATTCATACACTAAATATCGTTTTTGGATGAAGCATTCCTTTAATATTGTAATATGAATACATCCGTATGCTAATCTTCTAATCCGTGTAATAAGATTACGTTTAAACCTGACCCAGTGAAAGACTCTGAGACTACACACACGGTACCTTCAGGCTTGCTCTGAGCCAGTATGGTGACATCTTCTCCTTTAGGAATCTCTAAGAGATAGAGCACAGCGTCCTCGCGCACCATGCCCCTGAAGTCCATGCTGTTCACCTGAGAGAGGACACCAACATTATAATACACACATTAAAACCACCCAATGAAATAAGTTAATTTATGTGGCTGGTATTGTCTTTTTTTTTCTTTTTTTCGGCAGGAGCTAATCTTCATCTTAACCCCCAGACCACTGCTGTATTATTGGTTGGTACACTGTTGAATAAGTAACTGAATACAAATCCTACCTTCATGATCTGGTCTCCTGTGCGAAGGCCTTCCTGTTCAGCGGCGCTGTCCTCCTGGACCCCAGCGATAAAGATGCCCACGTCATTCCCTCCTGCCAGCCTCATCCCCACGCTGTCCCCCTTCTGGAAACGCACCATCACTGTGTTGAGCCTGGGGAACACAAGCGGTACTGTGGAGTTATTTTGCGCAAGAACAATTCTTTATTGCGAAAGCACGTTTCCTTTATGTCTCATGCAGATCTCCCTTGCTCTTGTGCACAAAAATATGTGTACATCTATGTAATATATGTGGGCAGGGCTTAGCTGAAACAGGGATAAAGTAAAAGGTAAAGACAGTGTGTAGTTGTTGTGGAATAGCAGTTAGCATCCAAGTCAATTGATGCAACCTGGGTAAGAAGGAAGAAAGTTAGACGAGACAGTTGGAGGAAATAAAAGGTGAAGGGAGAAGAGTTCATTCTAGTGTCAAATATCTCGGGCTAGGGCCTCGTGGAGATGCAGGAACAAACAGATGTATCGTCGGTATGCAAAAGATATATATCCCGATGCCTGGGTATAAAGTACATACCCATATATTTCCTGGTCTTCTAGGCTTGGCTTTTGTGGCACCTTTGGAGGAGCGCGAGCTTTAGGGGCTACTACTGCTGCTATCACAGAAACTGGATAAATGTGAAAAGACACATTTTTAATGTAGCTGCATTTACAAAACACATGTGTATATCTTTATATTTGTATAATACATTAAAACAGAAACTACCTTAACAAAAGAACTTAAATAAGGTTAAATGTTTAAGGATTCAAATAGTTTGACATCATTCAAATTACATTAAAATAATTTTAATAAATGGAAACTTGTTCAGTATATTTGCTGTACCTGGCTTGTTAGCCGGTGGAGTTTCGGGGCTGGACTCCCTCTCTACAGGGGGAGGGGGTGTAGCCCTGTCTAGACCTTTAAATGGTGTTGGCATGCCACCCATTTTTGCCAGCCTGTTGGGTGGGTCCTCCCTAAACAACACAATACATTTTGACTTTGGTTTAATGGGAGTCATTTCGCTGGTGATCATAGTTACATGCGAGAGCTTACCTTGGCTTCTCTCGGAGCCTCTCATTGGAGGAATGAGAGGACAGGTCCGAGTGATGTCCCCGCCTGTCGTCCTGTGGCGAATAAGACCGGTAGGACTCAATTTCTGATATGTCTGTAAAACACAACACAGTAAAAGTAAAACAATATAATTCTCATATATTTTCATTTTATAAATCACTGATTATTTGCATATGGCAGTGAAGTTTTAATGGTAAATCTAAAAAGGATTGAATTGTAGAACATCTGTGATGTTTATCCTCATTTAAAAGCATCCAAAATGGGAACAGAGTTTGCTAGCACGATAATACAGGCAAACATATTCGCTCTCTAGTTTTCTTTACCGTGTTCCATATGTGCCCACATGGAATTATGACAAAGCATAATGGCTGAGTATATTTTTCAGGAATGAAGTGTTATGGTATTATTTTATCCTTCACTATATGTATCTTATTCTTATACTTTGGTTTGAACTTTGTACTAGTGAACTTTGTACTAGTGAACTTTGTACTAGTGAACTTTGTACTAGTGAACTGTGTAAACTGCGTGCATCTCTGTACAAGGAACCATTGTGGTCTCTCTACCTAAATACTTAATCTTGACAGGTTTTATGTTCTACCTCGGGAGTGAACAAAATATATGGTTGCATCTTCCACTTTCCCCCCCCTCCTGTCCGGTGACGAGATGGGAGTACAGCCTATAGGCCTTCCTTTGAAGACAGAAGCTGTGTGACTAAATCACACTTTACCTACCTACCTTCTCTCTCTCTCTCTCTCTCATACACACACTCACTCTTTTCACACACAGCCTCGCAGGCAGACACACTTTCTTTTATATGGTTTGTTTCAGATTATTCTTATTTTCTTGCAAGAAAATAAACATTACGCAAACATAGTTTTCTCTGTTCCAGTTTGTTTGATGGTAAAAATTCCAGAACAGAAGATTATGCTTGTTTCGCTGGTTATGCTTGTTTCGATCTTTGATGGACATATACACTCATGAGCCAAAACATTATGCCCACTCACAGATGAAGCGAATAACGTTGATTATCTCATAACAACAGCGCACGTCAAGGTCTGGGATATACAGTATTGGGCAGCAAGCGAACAGCTGTTCTCATAGTCAATGTGTTGGATGCAGGCATAAAGACCTGAGACACTTTGACAAGGGCCAAATGGTTATGGCCAGACAACTGGGTCAGAGTATCTCCCAAACAGCAAGGCTTGTGAGGTCTCCCGGTCAGCAGCGGTGAGTACCTACCACAGGTCTGAGGAGGGACAAACCAAGACCCGGGCAAATGGGTGTTGGGCGCCCAAGGCTCATGGATGCACAAGGGCAACAAACCGATGCACAAGGGCAACAAACCGACAGAAGGGCTACCGTGGAACAAGTGGCAGAACATTTGAATGATGGTTACGGGAGGAATGTGTCTACAGGGATGCGTTGCCACAGACCGCTCAAAGTGCACATGATTGGTGGTCATAATGTTTTTGCTCATTGGTGTAGTCTTTTGTTTCCATGACTTCTGAGAAATAGATTTTCAAGACCAATATAGATCACACATTTTACTCTCTATATATATATATCACCAGGAAACCCTTAAATTGAAGTCTAATGTTTTAGCACAGGTAAATAGAACACATTTAAAATGTTCCTCTAGGTGACTATCTGACAAGCCTTATGGTCTGACAAGCATGGTGAATCCTTGCTGGCACAGCCAAATCATAGATAGCACAAGCCAGACAACTGCTGCTGTACAGGCAATAACATTATTACATTCTGTTCTCAAATTCATATCCAATGGTTGGATTAAGAGGGTGGATTAGATCACCCTGCCAAAAGCTGCTAGTACGCGCGCACACACACACACACACACACAGCCTAAACAAAGTGGGTCACAAGTCTGAAACAACACCCTGTGGCGAGGCCTCATTGGAATATTCTACCCCCCCTTTAGTGTAGCCAACCATGTGACTATCATGTGACTATAAAAAAATATTTAAGTTGTGACGAAGGTGGAAGGAAAAAAAAAAGGTCCAGTGTTGCCAGTCGTGCATTGTTTTAACTTTTCATTATGAGTAAATATTATTATTGTGAATTGAAATATTCATAGTGTGCAAAGCACATCTGTGTTTTTTTTCCAGATGAAGAAACTATAAAAAAAGGTGAATAATGGATACATTTTATTACACAAAAAAAAAAAAAAAAAAGACAGGAGAGTTGTGCCATACAAATACAAATGAACAAAACGCAAAAATAAAAACGCAGACAAATGGAAAACCGTAAAGTAATTCTTTCAAAAGCAAAGTAATAATTTTCACAATAAACGTTGGCGTGTACAGCGTCCCCTCTGTGACACGATGGTCAGACTCTCCCCCCATCAATCAGGAAAGGAACCGCTGCCTTTCAGTTTGAGCCGTCTCTCACCGTCGAGCTCGGAGTCGCTGTCGGCCATCTGCGGGACGCGGATCAGCACCTGCCGTCGGTCCCTCTGCACAACCAGCTGGAGCTTCCCACGGGACTTCTCGATCAGCTTCCCTGCGTCACTGAGGGACAGGTTCTCTGTCACCGTACCGTTGATCTAAGAGGAAGAGGAACAAACGCGAAAGCAGAATCGGTAAATTATGTGATCCCATTAGGATACAATGCAACTGTACAGCGCTTGTGGTAGCGTAGGTTCTCCATAATAGAGTACTGATTTTGACACTCACTGAGTTCTGTATAATGGGTGGGGACGAAACAGGTCTTCCATTTTAATAGAAAAACTGCCTTTCATACTGGGTTTGTACAGTTTATAGTGATGCACAATCAATCAAAAGGACACTTTTGGCCATGTTTACATGACTTGAGGCTTTTCAATGATGAACCCAACCAGGAAGCAGCTCGATCCTAAAGGTTTTCCACCTAATAGCTATCAGTATAATGTCATACTTTGATACTTTTGATGTCATGTGAGAACAGCAAGCAGTGTGTTAGGTATTCTTAAGGTTACCTTAAGAATAATGTCCCCTTCCTGTAGGTTGCCATCTCGGTTGGCAAGGCCTGTGCTAGTCATCTCTTTGATGAAGAGCTGACTGCCCAAACGAAGACCATACTCTAAAAGGGAAAGCAATCATTGTAAACACAGACCAACAACATGCAGTAATTCTTATGTCTTTTATATTATATATTTCTAATTTATTGAATTTATTTCAGTTATTATTTACCATTACCAATCTTTTACTCTATTTTACTATAATCTTTTAATGTCTTTTATTTCTAATTTACATATAGGATGCTGGTAAAATCTTTGTATTGCTTTCTAATTTAGGATTAAGTAGTTCAAGGGCACGTAGGCAGCATAGGTTTCTGACCTTCATTGGGTCGGTTCTTCAGCAGCAGCACATTGATGGGTTTCTCCAGGGGGTCCAGGTCCCGAGGTGGGCGTGGCAGAGGAAGGGGTATAGCAGCAGGGGAGGGCGAGCGGTCCAGGCGGTCCCTGCTGCTGGCGCGGGCCAGCTTCTCCTCGTGCCTGCGGCCATCGCGGTCTCTGGGGAGGAGCTCGCGGGGGCTGTGGTCGTGGTCGCGGCCGCGGCCGCGGCCAGGGCTGGTGCTCCGGTACTGCGCGGGGCTGTCGGCACGGTCCAGAGCGTGGTCGCTGCGGAAACGGCGCTCCGGGCTGGGGTCTCGGTCGAGCGTCCGCTCGCTGCGGTACTTCCTGTCGGGGCTGTAGTCGTGGTCGAGCGCCCGCTCGCTGCGGTACCGCCGGTCTGGGCTGTAGTCGCGGTCCAGCCTGTTGTCGCTCCGGTAGCGGTGGTCCGGGCTGCGCTCTCGGTCCAAGACGCGGCCCTTGCTGCCATCTCTCCTGTACTGCCGGTCCGGGCTGAGTTCTCTCTCCGCGCTTCGCCCTCGCTCTCCCCGGGCATGGTCCCTGTCGTAGTCGGGCTCGCGGGTTTGGTAGCTGGGGTCCATGTAGCCCATCCCCGCCCTCTCCCTCTCCATGCTGTGGTCACGCCCGCCTCCGCCCCGGCCGCTGTACACGCTGCGGTGGTCCTGGTCGTAGTTGTAGTCGTCGTTGTAGTCATTGTTGAAGACTCGGTCGTCTGGCGAGGGAGGGCGGTTCGGCATGTGGACCGGAACCTTCCTGGCTCTCTTGACTGTCTGTTAGGGAGCAGAGACCACAGGGTTTCTCAAGGCAAACAAGAAGATAAAATGCAACGGCCCATAAATGACAACGCTTTTTTTAGGCGGTGTTAAATAAACACAGGTGAATCAAATATGTGCACTGCCTTCCGGTAGAGTCTGTCACTTTATGCAATGTACATTCCTAAATGGTGGCACACGCATCTTAAATTTCCCAAAAAAGACTTATACTCACAATTTTTGCTACTTTGCCGCACTTCCTAAGGGTTTGGACAGCAAAAGAGTGCACTACTCCATCCATGCCAATGGCATTCACCTGAACCACTCTGTCTTTTTCACTAAAAACAAGAAGTCAGTGTTTTTACTAAATTATTTAATTATTAATTTTACTAAAATGTTATGTCTGCTTTAGCAGGGCAATCGATTTGATTTGAAGTATTAGATATATCAGGTAAAGAAAAGAAAAGCTTACAATATTATCTTAGGTTTAATCCGTTTCAAATAAGTGCACTATCTTAATTATATAGGTTTTATGCCATACTTAGAGTATAACTCTATACTTATATAGAGTTACAATAGAAAGGACTGAAACAATATAGTGAAAATAGACACAACAGGATAAATGCAACAAATAATGCAACAGGATATCAAGCTGTACAGATGACAAATCCATGCTATGTTTGACACTATAGCTTTAGAACTAGTAGGAATGTAGGTTAATACAATTCGCTCTACAGGGTACAAAATGTGTGAAATGTGTGGTCTTTGGTCTCTTGTGATGTTTTGCCTCTGATAAACAATAAAGTACAAGTACAAATGACATTTAAAAGTTGAATTGAACGTTCAATTGTGCATTTACGTATTTATATTTTGTTAAGAACACGACAGCACTTACAACAACAAGCCGTCAGCGGGGCCTCCTTGTAGAACATCAGAAACCACAATGGATGCCTCTCCAGTGTCCTCATTGGGGTTGTCACGCCCCCCTGACACAGCAATACCAAAACCCATCTTAGGATCCTGTGGAAGAATGCAGGTGATGATCTCGTGAGCAATTTAATGGTCTAGAAATGTGTTTTAGATATACATGTCGACCAATAAAGAACCAATACGCAACATAAGCGATTGGTTTTGTTACTCCTTGCCAGATAAACAAGCTCTTTTCACGTTTAGAGGATCCACAGACAGAAAGAACGAAAGCAGGCTGTAGATGTGTGAAAAGTCTAATGTGGGGATCTTCTATCCCTTCATCGTGACGCTAATCTTGCTCTTGACAGCTATCTCGTGTGTGTGTGTGTGTGTGTGTGTGTGTGTGTTTGTGTGTGTAAGTGAGCGTGCATCTGGGACACACAACGCGCGTTCTTCTTGTATTTTATTCAGGGCTGCCTGACCACCGAGCAGCATTTAATGTTTCATTGACCCTTGGATATAGGATTAAAGCCTATTTTACAATCTACCTGCCACTGGCTGCTTTGTACATATGAGATTAGAATAGAGATTTGATGACCCCTCTCATCCTTCCACCCCCTCCATCTGTACATAAAAAAAACACTTCACTCTCCATCTCTACCAGATGGCTGTAGAGAGAGATAAATAAAATAAAAAAAAAGAGATAATGAAAAGAGATAGAACCCTCCTGGAAGCATTGTCAAAATGGAGAGAAGGCCAGAGAGACATAAAACAGGTTGGCTATTTTACACAAATGGGGGGGGCTAGGCTAGCAGAAGGAAGAGAGGTCAAATACGATGAGGGCGGAGGTCAGAGGAGCACTATGGCATCAGGGGATTCATTGGCATTAAAGCTGCTCTCCAGTTGAACCACTGGCTTCACCGCTGGAGACTATGAACTTATCGTGACCGTTACCTGAGCTTACCTGACCGTTATGTGTCCTGCATGCATGGGATTAAACAAGCTTTAAGATGAACATGTGTAAGATATGCTTCTTTATAGCAAAGCCATACATCAAATTTAATGACGGAAATGAAACAATATTTACATTTACGCATTTAGCAGACGCTTTTATCCAAAGCGACGTACAATTTAATGGTGCTATTACAAGGAGCATAGGGGTTAGGCATCTTGCTCAAGGATGCTTACAGGTAGGCCACCTCGGGGGATGGAACCCACGACCTTCCGGTTGGGAGTCCAACAAAATATATATATATATATATATATATATATATATATATATAAACACACACACACACACAC
>JAOEHI010001172.1:0-12934 GCA_025447815.1 Percopsis transmontana
ACACACACACACACACACACACACACACACACACACACACACACACACACACACACACACACACACACACATATTCTTTACAGATCACAGAACATGGTCACAAGCACATAACTTGTGGTCTATATATAATCCTTATGACAAGCTGGTATGCTAGCATTGCTAGGGTAGCTTGTCAGTTTGCATTATAGTTGTACATATTAGTTATGCATTTCTCGATACTGCGTTCACGCAGACAGCAGTCTAGGTGGACCAAACTGTAGATCATTTTACTATTGCTTTGGCACAAAATGCATTCACTGACTACATAATCAAATTTAAACTATAGCACCACCAAAATTACAGCAAAGCTACAGCAAATTTTACAAAGGTTTTTCAATGTCTTTTCAAAACTGTTAAATTTAAGTTAAAAACCTATAATAAATTCAAGTGGACCACAATTTGCTACATCAATACAATATTGAAGTATATTCAAAATCTTACAAAAAAGTAATATGTACAGCATAAAAGCATGGTTTTGTATGTTTGAGCATTTTTTTCACTGTACACGCTGTAAGGGAATGTATTTCAATTTGCAGTTTTTTTATTACTTTATGCAAAAAAACACTGAAGCCTTAATTGCAGCATTTCTAAGTAATCTATGCTGTGAAGAGATGTCTTGTTTTGTGATGGGACAGGTTTTTTTCTTGAGAAAACGTCAATGTTACTCTCAACAATAATACAAAAAATACAAAAGAAAAAATTAACAGCACAAAATCTACTGTAAAGTTAAGTTGTTTGTGTTTTTTTTTGTCATTGTACTATGAGTGACAAACCGTTTCTTTTAGGAGAAGGGAAGGAGTTGATTTTGAGACACGTATATTGTTTTAATTACTGTAACTAGGTGCTTTTTGGGTCTGAAATGAACTGTTGTGCCAAGCTGTGTGTTGGTATGGATACCTGCATGAAAAAGTGGAATCATTTAATCAGTATTGAATAATGCTTGTTAGCAATCATAAAGAAACTGTAACACACATAACATAACAGGTAAAACACTTTTATCACGTTTGATAATCAATGAATATGAAACCTGTTCTGTGGCCTGCTGTATATGTCAGTTTGCATATGGATATTGTGTGTATATGTGGAGCATGGTGTACATACACACATACACACATACACACATACACACATACACACATACACACACAGTGAGACAGGTCAGTGGTTTACTATGCTTGACATTTCTGTCCCGGCAGCAGCACATGTAAGCTGTCCAATGACATTTAAGACACCGGGACAAAAAGATGGATAGGGACAGGGCGAGAGAGAGAGAGAGAGAGAGAGAGAGAGAGAGAGAGGGGACAGGAGTTGTAGAACATTTTAAACAAGGGCTTCATAGAGATGTATTGACTACATGATTGCTAGAGACAAACCCACACGCACCTACACATGTACGCACACACATACACACACTGTTGTGCTTTGCTGATTTCACCTCCCACTTTTCTCCACATTCTCTCTTTCCCTCAATCCCAGCGTTTGTCACCTCATCGCTGCCATACTGCCTCCATCTGTCGCACGCACACACACACACACACACACGCACGCACACACGCACACACACGCAGACGCACACGCACGCACGCACACACGCACGCACACGCACGCACACACGCACACACTGCTCTCTCTTTGTGTGTGTGTGACTTAAGCTCTCCACACTAAATTCCCCCTGATCCATCATTACATCTCCCGCTCTCATTTTCTCTTTCTTTTGTTTCTGTCTTTCCTCATCCTTCCATCCCTCCCTCTGTCTTTGCTCCTGTGTGATGAACGATTGAGATGCCAGCGTCGATGACAGCCTGCCTTGGAGAATAGTGTGTTTCCCTGCTCCGATGTTAGTTCCAAAATGGTGGTCCAACACTGGCCGAGCTTTGATCCCCTATAATGCCTTGTGATGGCTGTGTCAGCGCGTGCTGCTCTCAGACAAGCCCTCTCTAAGCTGAGATCAATAGCACACTGTCGCTAGGGGAGCATCTCTGCTGTGGTCCCACCGTAGACACAGTCCGTCACAGGGGGCACGCACGCACGCACGCACGCACGCACGCGCGCACGCACGCGCGCACGCACGCACGCACGCACGCACGCACGCGGGCACGCACGCGGGCACGCACGCACGCACGCACGCACGCACGCGCGCACGGCCAATGTAGATACTCCAATCTGCCTTACTTACCAATCTGCATGTCTTTCAAGTTAAAGCTACACTAGGTAAGATCGACAGTCATGATCAGGTTAGTAGTGTAAATCCAAACAAATGAGTCCAGTTCAACAGTTCAATAACAGAGACCACAGTATCAAAGTAAACAGACTTGAACTCCTCCAAATACCCATAGGGTCCAAAATCTAACTTAGCGCCCATTTAAAACTGTAGGAAAGTCCCACTCAGATGGTGGGAAAACACTAAAATGTCATAGAGAGGAAACCTGAGCACCGTGGATAAAACTGTGGACAATAGCATGCCAAAATTGTACTGTGTTAAACTATTCTGGGAATATTTGCATTTGATTCCAAGTCAAGCTCAACATGGACTTAATAGCTGACTGTTTAAATTACCTTTAAGTGTGACCTTGACCTTGTGGTTGTTATATACAGTGGGGTGCTTGTCATTTTAGGAAACGTCTGGTGAGGAATGCCGTCATGTGTTTCCATAAGCTATGAATTAATGGGAACAAGTTTAATTACCGTTGATATATCCTTTCATTTTCTTCTTTGTGTGTGTGTGTGTGTGTGTGTGTGTGTGTGTGTGTGTGAGAGAGAGAGAGAGAGAGAGAGAGAGATAGAGAGAATAAATTACAGAAAGAGAGAGAAAGAACATCTTTGAGACCTCATCCCACTCCTGCAGTGAAGGATAAATGAAGTATATCTGTTACACAGCGGTATACCTGCACTGCTTTATGGGTTTCACAAGCTAAGGGTATGCAACTCAGTTCATCAGGTTGAGGAAAAGGCTGAGGAAAAGGCCCAGCCACACTTTTTGAGTTTTACTTTTTACAGTTCACTCCAAATTAAGCTCTTTTGGGTTTTTTAAAGGCCATAGACAAATGGTGTAAGATCCCATATCCTCGTGCGATTTCAAAAATACTCCTTGTTTCAGGCAAGGACACACAGAGAGTGTGTTGGCCATTGGACATCACAAGGACATCTCAGCTTCTCTCCAAGAGTGAAGTGTGCATTGAGACTGATTTCAATCAAATATATTAGTAGAGTGTGCGGTTTTAGGAAAAACACTCTCTCTCTCTCTCTCTCACTCACGTACACACGCACACACGCACACTCTCACTCTCACACACACATACACACACAAACACTCACAGTTGTCACACAGAGCTTAGCACAGCCAGTGTGTCTTTAGTGATAACGAGATCAATTTAAGCTCCCAGTACGAACGACCTTCACAGCTCAAGGAGACAGAAAGACAGACTCAAAGACAGATTATCAAACCAGCCCTCTTTTTTCCACCAGCTTAGCTCCTTCATGGGGTTGTTTTTAAAGACAATGACATTGTCCTGACAAAATCTGCAATCCTTTGTTGACAAAGGCTGTTTAATAGGTAGCTGAACTATTTCTAGCATGATGAAATGCCCAAGTTCATGTGTCTATAATTCTCTTTAAGGTGAGCTTGCTGGAATGGAGATGGTTCTTGTTCTAACCTCAGGCACAACCAGCTGTTTGATCATTTTCATGTTACAAACTGTAAGTATGTAACTATGTTGTGTAAAAGAGTGCCTTATTAAAGTTAAATTCCTTCTGGGCAAAAGCATTGTTAAAGGCCCCATATCATTACACTTACCAACTGTCATTTTGTACAGTTTCAGTTGGTGTCAAAAATATGCTCTAACTTGATTGGCTATATGAGTTGGAGTGACAGGATAGGTCAGAGACGATTGCTTACAATCCAGAGACCAAACATCTGAGAGGACAAGGATTATTTTAGAGAGGAATTTTGTCTAAATCCCAACTGACCACACAACTGGAAAAACGTGAATTCTACCATTAGGGAATTTAGGGAAGTTATTCTCTTATACTGAACATTAGAAAACAGATTGATTAAATTTCACTTGTTCTTAAAAGGCAGTTAAAGGGATAGACACACACTGACTCCTGTTAATAAATGTCCTTGATTTCTGGCTACTCTTCGATCGTCCTCTCTCCTTTTATCACCCTTTCACATATCCATGGAAATACACACACACACACACACACACAAACACACACACGCAAACAAGCCAAGCTTGCCAAGCCTCTCTTCCAGTAATCAACATAAACATTAGCACTGGCCTGATGTATTACAGTAAAAGCGGGGAAACTGTTGAGTCCGCGCTCTCTGGCAGGCCCTGAGGGCTGAGTCTCATTATGAGGGCGCAACAGAGCCAAAATGGAGTTGTATCTCTTCCGGTCGCTCCATAAGCGTAGTATTATCACTGAACCTACAGCGGTCCGGGATAATCCAGGCCATTTCATGTATAGCCATGGAGCAGGGGCTCATATATGCTGCCCACAGATGTGCACACACAATCTACACACTCACACAAACACGTATGCAGTGTATGTATCCATCCACCAGAGAGGACAGACAAACCTATGAAGAAAACACAGCAACATGTCAGCCTTGCCTTTAAAAAGTGTGTCGCATTGCTAAAAGCAACAACATTCTAACTTAGTTACAGTCACAAGCAAGGCTGTATATGTAATATTCATTGGCTAGGCGGTTTTATATGCCCTGGCACAATTTCCGTTCGTCCACGAAGCTACAGCCTGAATAGATTCTGCACTTGCAAGCGTACACACACACACACACACACACAAAATACGGCCCCTTTTAAGGTCAAATGGGGAAAACTGTGCCAATCTATAATGTCTGAGCCACAGGATGGATGGATGTGTGTTGTTGGAGGAGGGGACAAGCACACACACACACACACACACACACACACACACACACACAAAATCCCCTAACACAAAATCACACCAAATATCCTCATCCTCCTCTTCCTCATCTCACACGCATCCAAGCACACACACACACACAGGGTAAGACACCTCATCTGTATCTGTTGAGCTGTGCTGTGTGTGTATCTGTCCATGCAGGCATGCTCAGCCAGGCTCTTTGTGTGTGTGCATCAGCGCACATGCGTATGTGTGTGTGTGTGTGTGTGTGTGCTGGGGGGGGGTGGCTCTGGTGTCCTTCAAATGACTCAAAGAAAATCCCCCCACACACACGCACGCACACACACACACATGCACGCACGCACGCACGCACACACGCACGCACGTGTGTTCCAGTGGATGTTTATTCACTTAGGGGGCAATTGCACTCTCTTACACTAACACTCGCACACACACGCACACACACACACACTCACACACGCACATACAGCTCTTAGCTCTACTATCCACAGTGCTGTGTGAACAGGTGCACGACACACATGCACACACATTTGTAACGCAGAGGTAGTCTAAGTGTATTATTGCTGCCCCAGCCAATCAAAAGGACCGGGAGTGCAATCCATACAGGAGGGTCTTGGAGCATCCAGAACTAATGCCTACATTTATCAACACAACACAGGCTAATGAACACACCCGACCATGGGTCAGAAGGCTATACACACGGCAAGACTTCCAGTGTATCTGTTGTGTGTAGTGTGTATCCGTTAAGGCTAGACTAGATGCAATTAGACTAGACAAGGGCTATATGTGGCTAGTAGTGGTGGGAAGTTCGAATCTTTTTACTGACTCAGATCTTTCAATCTCGGTCAGTAAAATGAACAAATCTTGTTGCGAGTCATTTCGTTCATTTCGTTCATTTGAAAACTATTTAGTGCGCTGTTGCTCTCTCGTGGGCGATGTAAAAAAGGGCGTGGTTCTCAAACACGCTTGAGAACGTGGTTCTCAAAAAAGAGTGTGGTTCTCAAACACTGAAGGCTACATGGTTTGCTTCAGTTGACAAAGTAAAACAGCCTACACAAATTAACTTCTTGGTCCTTCTCCATCATCATTCTACGAAGCCACAACCAATTAAAACCATGTGAAAACCGAGGAGGTGCAGAGATGCACTACTGTCACGTGACAACTAAACGAAAGACACAAACCTGAAGACCCATTGTTATAAGTCATGAACTAATCATTATTTCTGTTTCCTGTAGCCTGACTGAGCCTTTGCAGCTGCCATGTGACGAGTGAACGTAAGCGTCCAAAACCAATTCACGCATGCGTGAAAATGAACAAATCACTCACTGAGACAACTCATTACTCCGGGTCATATAAAAGATTAGTTCAAAAAGAACGAAGCGTTCACAGGCAACACAACACTAGTGGCTAGCTGGGACTAGATTAAAGGAGGTTGTTCTGTCATTAGCTTAGCTGCCATTTAGAGTTATTCACCTTTAAACCAGTTACAGTTACAGCATTTAGCAGACGCTTTTATCCAAAGCAACTTACAATTTTACAATTACATGGTGCTATTACATGGAGCAGGTAGGGGTTAGGCATCTTGCTCAAGGATGCTTACAGGTAAGCCGACTCTGGGGCTCGAACCCACGACCTTACGGCTGGGAGTCCAACGCCTAGACCACTAGACTATCCTGCCCCCTACTGGCTGGGAGTCCAACGCCTAGACCACTAGACTATCCTGCCCCCTTAAACCAGTGTTGTGGTCTCTTAAATCCATTGCTGTGTCATCAGAACCTGTGGTTTAATGTGCACCACCAACAGCAGATACTGTGTCTTGGACAAATCACCCAACTGTCACTAGGGCTCCCATGGTTAGCCTGGTTGGTTTTCCCTATTGGAATTTAAAGATTTGTCAGTAGCCTAAATAGGCACGTGAATTGAACTATTCAATCACCTGAAGCCAAACCGATCTTGTGACCCCTCAGGGGGGGTCCTGTCCACAGTTTGATGTCTGAGAGAGTGTGATGCACACCTGCAGTAATTCACATCAAACAGATCCAGGAATGTTCCCCAGGCTGGTCATTTGGTGCCTTCTGGAGTAGTGTGGGTCGTCGATTAGAAGATCTGTTGGGCAGTTTGTGGGGCTGTGAATAATTTCTGAGACTTTACGGTTCAGTCTGAACCCAGTGGACAGACAATTCATACACACCCCAGGGAGGAGGTGGATAAAAAAAGAGAGGAACAGCGAGCAGCGATGAGAAAGACATTGCTCAGATGAGAGGCAGGGATGAGGACAGCGGTGAGAAACAAATGAGGGAGAGTGAGAAATGGGAAGACACGATGGGCTGAGAGAAAGCTGGGGGCTGAAGCAAGAGTCTGAAAAAGAGGGAATAAACAGGATGCAGATCAGAGAGAGAGAGAGCGAGAGACATGATGGAGAGGGACAGAAGGAGTGAGAGAAGATGAACTAGATGCTATAGCAACGATGTGCTCGACATTCTAGAGTTTAATCTGACTTTTCTGTGAACAATACAAGCCAAGCTACCGAGATAAATGGCTCACGGTGAAAGTTGTTTCAATTTCAAGACTTAGTCTCCTCTCTGAGATGCAGACGTATTCCCGCCTTCCTTTCTGCCTTCTTAGTTTACTCCTTCTTCCCTTTCCTTGAAATCTCTCTCTTTCTTATTGCTTCCTTACCATAACATCTCCACTTCTTAATTATTCCTTTTAATGTATTTCTGCTCAGATTGAAGTGAGTTTCTGTTTCCTGCTACTTTAGTACTTTAGGCAAAATTAAAGGAATATACAATGCACACACCATGTGTGCATCTAAATCATTAAACTAATCTTCTTTTCCTGACTTCCTGACCAGCTTAAAGCATGCCATTGTTCACCCATTGCTAAAGAAACCTAATTTGGACCCTTATAGACCAATCTCATAATTGTATTTTATATTTAAGGAACAATAATAATGTTTTGAACTGTTTCCAGTCTGGTATTAGAGCACTACATAGTACCAACACATCTCTTGTTAAGGTTACTAATGACTTATTGCTTACTGCAGACAGAGGTGGCTGCTCAATTTTAGTTCTCTTAGATTTAAGTGCCGCCTGCGATACAGTCGATCATAGCATCCTCTTACAGCGCTTAGCAACATGTCTAGGAACCAAGGGCTTAGCTCTTAGCTTTTTACACTCATACCTCTCTAATAGAACTTTTCCTCGATGGCTCAGTTGAGTTGTGGTGTCCCTCAAGACTCCATTCTTGCCTCCCTTCTGTTCTCTATGTACATGCTGCCTCTTGGGCCAGGTTATTCAAAATCTCGATGTGCATTGTACATGCTTATATTCGGTTATCAGCCATCAAAACACAAGTTATTGAATGTTTTATATTTGGATAGGATTTGTCTTTCAGAAAAGCATGCCCGTTTTCCAAATTCCACATGTGTAACAACGACGTGTTTTGGACGAGAGTAAGTGCAGCCAGCAAAAACACACACCAGCTGAATTACGGATGAAACGCTTGTAAGCGTTGTATTTAATACAGGAACACACACGTACAGGGCATAAACCCGAAACAATGCCCAACAACTCCTGGGGTTGTTGGGGAAACTAAATACTCCTCAGAACTAATGAGTAATGTCCTGCACCTGTGGGCCTAATGCCCCACAGGTGCGCTGCGGGGGAAAGGAGGCACGATGCGCGCGTGGCCGTGAGCGCGCCGATCGTGACAACATGTAAAGACACATGCAGACAAACAAACAGGTTTTGTGTGTTAACTAAAAAAATATTTTTAAAATGCATAATTCATAAAAAATATTAAATATTAATTTTGAGACATATTCATATACAGAATATAGAGGTCCATATGCTACATATTTTTCTTACTGTTTGTATTCCTATTTCCTCTTTGCTCATGTTATTTGGCCTTATTTTTTTTATAAAGCACTTATTTATAAAGAAAAGTGCTTTATAAATCAAGTTTATTGGTATTATAAACGTCTGTTTGGTTCAGTTATAATATTTGTGTAACCAGTTTGCATCTAGAGATGTCATGGCAGCAATCAAGGGCCAATGTAAGGTCATGGTACACACACATGCACATGCGTGTAATGCATGTGTAACATGCATTACATGGCTCATTATCATACCACACTGTCCATAACAGACAGTATGGTATTCGACACCTGTGCTTTATAAACGCGCTAAGCCACTATGTTCTGGCATATGCTCCCAGTTGTTCATGGTCATGAAGACATGTGCACATCTGCACGCTAACACACACACATGCACAGAGGGCTACATTACACCAACAGAGAATGAGAGTGTTTTGAGGATGTACGCAGTCAGACGTGACAGCTGTTATCACAATCCATGCTCTCTCTCTCTCTCTCTCTCTCTCTCTCTCTCTCTCTCTCTCTCTCTCTCTCTCTCTCTCTCTCTCTCTCTCTCTCTGGAGGTGTGCAGCAGCAGGGATATAATTGTCACTGGCCTCATGAGGATACTTACCATGCCATGAGATGAAGGACACACAGATGTAAACACACACACACAGTTCTGGTTTGTCTTATCACTTAACACTCCTGCTCCTTCAGACTCCCTCGACACTCATTTCCCTTATTTTGACTTCAATGTCACACTGACACTACCTCCCTCTTTCCCTCCCTTATTCTCTGTTCAGTTTATTCTTTCTCCCCTTGCTATTTATATACGTCCCTCTCCTCTCTTGCCCTGTCTGTCTCTCTTTATCCCTCCTCTGTTTGTTTCATTCTTCCTGTCTTTCTCTCACGTTTACCGCTCTCTGTCTTTTCTCCTTCTTACCGTGTTGGTCCCTCTTTCACCTGTCTTGCTTTCTTTCTCTAAGTCCGCGTCTTATTTTCGTCTCTCCTTTCTCTCCTTTCTCTCCTTTCTTTTGGTTTCATTTGTTTTCACACTCCTCCCCCACCCGCGCTCTCCTCCCATGGCGACAGTCCCTCTCCTACGTTGTTGTTGTTGTTGTTGTTGTTGTTCTCCCTCCAGCTCCTCCTCCTGCCCGTCCTCCCTCAGAGGCCAGCCACGTGCAAATTACGCCCCACAAATGTCAATTCCCTCTCGGCCTGGGAGGAGAACTAGCTCAGGGTCGGGAGTCAGTCTCCCTCCTGCGTGACAGCCGTTTGAAGGCTACCAGCAAACGCCCCTGAATAAAGCATCACAACAGCCTACTGTAACACTAGACAGAAGGTTGAAGTTCAGAGGGTTCTGGTCGACACGTAGTCCCCCTAGTTTCTCACAGCTCGGGCCCCTCTGACGTACATAGAACAGATATAAATGCATGACTATTTTAGCTATTTCTTGTAGCTTTTAAGATTAAAGGTAAACGTCTTTTAACAACTACAGGGACAACACTTAACGGTAACAAGAGTGAAATGTCCTTCTCAAAACGCTAGCAGCTGACTCCAAACGTTCAGGAACCGCTCCTTAAATGATTCAATGAAATGAAATGAGCAGAAAGAAATATGAAGACACGCCACCATGTGTAGAATAGAGTCAACTATCCTCGCAGTCTGAAACCATGAGGGATTCCAGAACAATCTGGTTTTCACGCTCCTCTCTCTCCCTTTGTTTCCCCATCTCTCCTCCCATCTGTTCATCTCTCCTGTCTTCCTCTGCTGCATATTTTATACACTAATTTCTCGTCCCAGGTTGGTTTCTTTCTTTCTTTCTTTCTTTCTTTCCATTTTTCCTTCCTTTGCCGGTTGATCCATTTTTGATTCCTTCTATCTTTCTATCCTTTATATATTCCTTTATTCCTTCCTTCCTTCCTTCCTTTTATTATTCCAAAAAGATCCCTGGAAGTATAGTAAAACCTGACACTTTCTCTCTCTTTTTGGATGTTATCTCTCCATCCATCTCCTTTAATAATGTATTGCATACAGTATACTGCTTAACTGTGTTTATGGTTGTTTATACAGAATAGTATATGCTATTAAAAAACTGTTGTCCATAACTTGGGTCCTACTTGACCCAATTATGAACCACTGCATTGTCCTTCTGCCACAGCCTGTGTGGTCTGCAGGATTAAGCAGGTTTAATAAGCAGGTGATTATGTGTGGACGGCTGACACAGCGAGATCAGGATGTCTTCATCCCATTGCCCTCTGACCTCCTCCCCTCCTCTTCTTCCTCTCTCCGTCTGTCCTCTTTCACACCTCTTCCTCCCCGCTGTCTCCTTCAGGACATTATTGCTCATCTAGTCCCTTCTGTCCTCTGGGTCGTGTTGTGTCTAATGGCCGCGTCCACTAAAAATGACCTTATACGAGAGGGTGGCTGCTGATGTCACTAGCTATGTTTGCACCACCAAACATTAGCGTTTTATTAATCCTATTATTGTATTTCCTCCAGACACACGGTTTCATTAGCTTAGTGTTTTAAACTACTATGTAAATAAAGTTTTAACTTCACCTAACAGTACTTGGAGTACGAGAAGTGTAAGAAAGAGGGAGTGAATGATTTAAATGGGATTGAGGGAGTCGTGTAAGAACTCCTTTTTTCAAACAATATTAAAGTGGTGTAAGAGAGCTGAGACTGGTGTTAAAATTAGAACAGGTCACAACCTGCTGTAATGCAGTGTGCAGAGAAATGACAGAGCACCAAGCATTGGAAGAAGGCATAGTGTGAGATGGGATGCAATTTGGATAGCAGGGAAAGTAGAGGTTAAGCATGAGAACTAATATTCATAGGATGAGGCAAACGTCAGGACAGAATCCTTGAACTGAGCATGAGCATGTCTCTGCATTTGCACGGTGAGCAAATGTGCATTTATCTGTGCGTCGGTGTTTGCATAACAATAGTTAGTCCTTCCAGTATAATGACAAATAGACGAACCTGTGTGTGAGCAATTTGCTCCGTCAAGAGTAGTTCAAATCTCTTTTCATGTTACCGTACCGTAAAGCAAAGGTGATACTGCAAGGGCAAAGTCTAAATTCCCCGGGACTGAAAATATCTCTCTACTTAAAGGTAGTACTAATGTGTTGGCTAGAGGTGGCAGAACGGCATTGAGGTATATAGGAAGTGTGCGTTTGTGTGTGTGAGTGTTTGCATCTTCTGCTAATACTGCTCTTTAAATGTGAATTTAACAAACATCATAAATGCAGCGCATTCACCCTATCATGGTTTTCGATAATGAAATGTTTGTGCTTCATTTAAATATAAAATAATGTGAAGGCCATTGATGTTTCCAGTGTTAGTGCTACATTTGAGTTGCTAGGCTACTGGAACATTTGCACTGTAAACATTGACATTTTCCTATCCAATAATATTATGGGTCCAGTGTTGGGGTCATTGCTCAAAAAAAGTAATGTATTACACATTACTAGTTACTTTAAAAAAAAGTAATGCATTACTTTACTAATTTACTAACTGTAGAAAGTAATTTACATTACACTACTCGTTACATTACTTTTACGTTACTCCGCAACATTGCCTGAGATGCATATGCCCACATATCAGCACAAATCTCTATCCTAACAAGGACATACACAAGACATTTTATGCTATTTAATTATATATACCACAAAGGCGACAGCAAAGTTGATAAAAACCAGCCCAAAGAGCACTTCACAGAAAAAAGTAACTACATAATTGTTTGATTAGTAACTGTAATGTGATTACTGAATTTAGGAGCAGTAATGTATTACAGTACTGCGTTACAGACAAATGTAATGTGATTACAGTAATGCGTTACTTTGTAATGCGTTATCCCCAACACAGTTTGGGTCCCAATCCCAAATTTTTAAAAGTGTGTGATTGTCGTGTCAGATTGTTTAGAGAGGGAGGGAGACAGATGGGTCACACACTGTTCCCTCTATGGGTTCTGAGCCGGAACATGGCTAATTACATCTTAATTAAATATGACCTGCCTGTCCCTGCACCTCAGCTCACCCATGGTGGATGGAGAGAGAGAGAGAGAGAGAGAGAGAGAGAGAGAGAGAGAGAGAGAGAGAGAGAGAGAGAGAGAGAGAGAGA
>JAOEHI010001173.1:0-12932 GCA_025447815.1 Percopsis transmontana
TAAACTCAATGAGATATTAAATAATATCTAAATTCTAATTCCTTCATCTGGTACTTTAACGGTACTGTTTGTTTGTTTTTTGAGAAAAAACAAAACTAATTAAGAACAGAATTAACATTGCTATATTTTCTCAAATATACTGTATAGTTTCTTTAGTAGCAAACTGCAACAGTATTGTTTTGAACAAATCACTATTATAGACTAATGTGATTATTGAAATGTATAAAAATCAAATGTCTAAGATTACTTTTATGTAGCAATAATAATTAGGAAATCTATTTTCTTAATTTCTCCAGTACCGAAAGTAGAACCGATAAAGGGCGGAGCTTATCAATACTATGGTCTTTCCCGTTTATTACCGGGTTTTGGTACCCATCCCTAAATATATCCATGCATCTAATACATCATTATAACCCTGGTAAACATTGTAAACAGACTGTGTGGTCACAATTATGATTATGAGTCTACTGATTTAAAATTAGGATTATGAGTCTACTGATATAACCTACTGGTATTTTATTTTTACCTTGATAGAAATAATGACAAAAAAGGGAAGCTTTTCTTAAGCAAGTAACTATTAGTGGAAAGATGAAACCAACAGGATCTTTACAGGTAAATCCAAATAAATAAAAACACACTGTAGCACCATCTGGACAGACTATTACACACATAAAACTATGATGGACTATATCCAAATTAAGTGACAAACCTACTCTCTCTCTATGTCACTGAAACTATTAATTTCACATTTAAATTTAAATTTGGCAGCAGTACCTTTCAATATAAAAACGAAATCAGATTCATTAAGCACAATAAATTCAGTAATCACAAGAATTAGGCAAATCCCTGTCTAGAATATATTTGTGTTGTACACTTGTAGGTTTTGAACATACGTTTAACAGTTTTGAAGAGAGTATGTCAACATTTGTGAAAAATGGGCTGTAGATAGGCCTGCATATAGTTTTGGTGTAAAAGAAAAAAGAGTTCATGAATTTTGAAAGATGTAGTCAGTGAATGCATTTTGTGCCAGCAATGACAAATGATGCACAGTTCGGTCCACTGTTGACTGTTGTTGTGACTGCAACAACTGACTACTGTTGTGCCGGCTGGGTGAAGAGTTTTGAAAGGGGGCTCACAATTGAATAATACATCCTAGCGATTGTAAAAAAAACCTGTAACTTGCGGTGGAAATGTAACAAACTTTATTCTGTAGGTAACGTACCAACATTTCCTGCCAAAGTGGCTAATAGCCAGAATGCCAGGGGCATAATCTCTTGAGGCCGACCTGCTTTCCACATCCACACCAACTGCCGACCCTTTCCCCATAGCATGGTCTACCTCGCACATGATGGTATTGTGCCAATCATTCTGCTCACATTTGCCTACACATATGCAAGACAAATAAACACAAAACACACGGTTAAAGTCAGATATACTGTACATACAGAGATACAGTATGTACATACTGTACATACGTAATACATACTGCAAGTATACTTGAAAGCCTTGTATATCTCTTACAATATGTCCACTATTTTAGGTATACTGTAGGCTACTGTATAATAATGTTAATGCAAATTACGACACCTGTACCCTCACTCCTTCACACACACACACACACACACATACACACTGCTTATGGGTGTAAAAATGGTTTGTCCATTTTCTGACGTGCGGGTCTGTAGGAAGAATAAATATGTTTTGTTTTCTTAGTAGTGAAGGAGTCACTGGCCCTTATACAACAAGCTAGTGTGTTACCCAACCTAACCTCATTGGTACTGGTAAAAATAATAATACCACAAAAGGGCACAATACCACCCTGCTCTGCACCAGCGATGAAAACTTGTAACATTGTGAGTCATTGCGAGTTTGTTTTTCCTGTGTTTTTCCAGTTATTTATGCGTTGAAATACGTAGTGATATTCCTTCTACCATCACACTTAATATATTGCATTGTTGTTTTATTATCAAGAAAAAATTGTAATCAATACTCTATGGAAAAAATAGTTCTCACAGAAATAAATACATGGATTCCCCGTAGTAAATAAACACAAGAATTCCTTTTTTTTTGGTCAAAAGGAGCAGGCATGTCGAGCCTACATGGTGCTGGTGCATGACTGTGAGAAATGAGAAACAAGGGCCCTTGAGAACGGTGTAGCTCTTGCCCCACACAAGCACCTGAAGCTGAACACATCTCAAGCTTTTCAAACAAATCTACCAACTGAGTTCTATTGATTAAATACAATCCTATGGGCATCCTGAAGGTTTTAGTGGAGGGCACAGAACATTGTACACCTTGGTAGAAGTTTCAGTTTTACACAAAAACACACCTATTCTCCACCTAGTTAAACTATACAAACCATTGTATGTATATAAATACATAACTGTATTGTTTACATAACTGCCATAATAAGTAATTTGTTATTCTGTTATGATGTATTTTCCATTGTTCGTGGTCAAGAAACTAGATAATTTATTGGCATTAGCTGGTCTATTTCACTCACAAAGAAATCATGCTGAATAAAGTTGGGCAACGTTGGAACCCCAAATTATGTTGGAGAGAATATTGATCAACTATTGAGTGCATAGCGCACATAGTGTAGGCTGCATGTCACGTTGTCTGACACCCCTGGCGGCAGCAAGCCTGTTTCATATGGAACATTGTATTTACCCAGGAAAATCTATTTTTCCAGAGTGTCCTGTCCACAATAGACATTTAAATCACAAATACACACAGACAACATAAATCATATAGAATAAAACATAGATATCATAGTAGGAAAACCACAATCACGAGAACACAGGTTAGAAACATTTGCAGCACCTCGCACATGATTGTATTGAGCTGATCATTCTGCTCAAATTTGCCTACACATATGCAAGACAAATAAACACAAAACACACAGTTAAAGTCAGATATACATACAGAGATACAGTATGTACATACTGTACATACGTAATACATACTGCACACTGCATGTTAATGCAAATTACGACACCTGTACCCTCACTTCTTCACAAACACACACACACACACTGCTTATGGGTGTAAAAATGGTTTATCCATATTCTGACGTGCGTGACTGTAGGAAGAATAAATCTTTACAGGGAATAAACCTTAGCTGTTCTCACAAATGACTTAAAATTACTGAGTTGGACAAGTTTTTTGCATTTTCAAGAGGGCAGCAGTATCTCAGTCTGTAAGGACTTGGCTTGGAGACCAGAGGGTCACCAGTTCAAGTCCAGCTCAGACCATAAGATATGGAGTGTGGACTGGTAGCTGGAGATGTGTAAGAATCCCTCCATCTTCACGGGGAAACCAAAATGTTGAGGTCTATTTTGAAGCATGTCATGGCCTTTCTGTTTATGAATATTTTGTCTCTCCTTGCTTCATCCCTGCTGCGTTTGTGTGCAATTGGATGTCTTATGTTTGGTCGTGATAAGAGCTCACAGAACACCACTGTCAACATCAGGACATTCTCTATAACTGAACACATAAACATGCACACCCCTAAACCCAAACACCCCCCAAATATCTACACAGAAATTTGCACATATGCATAAATCTATGGCATGTAATTCTCAGAGCCAGCCAGATCACTATTTTAACACACACACACACACACACACACACACACACACACACACACACACACACACACACACACACACACACACACACATGCACTCACGCACAGACATACGCGTTTAATTCCCAGAAAGCTCTTCGTAAGAAACCCTCAGATGGCACTGAATGAATGTAGACACTACAATGATGCCACACTTTGAATACATCTGGGAATGTCTATTTCTAATGTCTTTGAGATAATGCTTGTGATGTTCAAATCTCTCATCCTTCAGCAGATGCATAAATAATGAACAACATCAAATAATATGAATAATACATGTTCCAAGCTAACATCAGATCAGATAGCAGGCTCGCCGGAAAAAACATTCCTAGAAATTTTTCTTTAAAATACTGTTAAAAAACAGTTATATCATACACCTGTGCATGTTTGACATCTGCATGTTTGATATGTGGGATGATTCAGTAAACTGTTGGAAGGAAGCATGACCCATGGTAGCTGTACTTCTTTAGGCCTGCTAAATGAACATCAGTATGAACATATAAACATATAAACATGTGGCACACATATCCAGTGCATGTACAAACAACAGTGATGGCCTTGGTTGTCAGTTGGAGAATAATCAATCCATTAATGGTATACGTATACTTCTATGTAGACATTTCTCCTGCCATTGACAATTTGATTGGTGGAAAGGCTAAACGTCAACAAATCAATGTTTTCTTAGCAACGTTCTTAGGTTAGACAATGTGTTTTCTCCTCTGTTTGCTGATTAAAGAATGTATGTGTGTGTGTGCCTTGGTTGTACCTCAAATTGTTGATGTAAAACAGACTATATCGTAATAACCAACCCTGTGTGACAGCAAACACTGACATTTTAACCTTTAACCACAGAATTATTCTTACTGTTTGTCTCATTTTTCATTAATGAAAAACAGCCTTGTACTGTTTCTATTCCTTGTTTAATATTTAAGTAAAGTAAAGTAAAGTAAAAATATACATTTCATATTCTGTTCTGTTACTGTGTATTTATATTGCACCACTGTCTGAAGAAACTAATCAAGGATCCACTGAAACATTCATTAACCCTTATGCCACTAAAACTCTGTTTGTTCAACAGCAGAGGGAATTCAATAAAACATCAATCAAATGATAAAAACATGCACAATAAATAGCAGATTAAATTGTAAATCAATATTTCACAATGCACTAAAATCACAAGAAACATTTCATATAACTAATATATTACAAAAACTATAACTTATAAGTATTCTGCACTCTGTGATGGTACAGTACCTTAGCCACAATGAAATGAGGCATTATGCTGTTGTGAAAATTGACGACTAACAATTTTTTTAAAAGGCCAATCTGCTTCTTTCACACCTGCTGGTCATTTACAACCATGTAATCAGTTCTAAATATAAACCACATCAGCACTGCAAGGCGGTTAGGTAGCTTCAAGTCTCCAGAGACTTCAGACAACTCCGAAAAGGTCGAAGCTCATCTGGACTGAAGACTAATGGAGCCCCCTGCCACCAGCCATCAAATCCCCTGCTGTTAAGCCTTTAAGTTACTTACTTTAATGGAGGCCAAAGCAAATGGTGAGTTATGTATTCTAGATTGACGTTAAATATAAAAAATATATTTAACTCTATAAAGCTGGTATCATGGTCCCAAAGTATCATTTTATCAGTTTATCAGTTTATCAGTTTACGTTTGTAGCATGGTGGTAGCATGATTGATGTAATGCTATTACCTGGTTGTACAGACATAACTAATATGAATGTATTTAAAAGTGAGGGTATTTGCATATGTAGTGTAAACACCCGAGCAGAATTAGCATTTTGCCTCTAACCGTCAAAAATCCCTAACAAAAATACTACTTCTATGCAGAATTGTACAGCATTGGATTAAAAGTGAAAGCACGCAATTGGATGAAGGCCATCCGCATGTGGGACCCTTGATTGCATCACTCTGCCCCCCAGTGGCTAGAATTATATACTAAGTCTTTAACTTCAGTAAATTTGACTGTATGCTTATGCTTATCTCACTGACTCTTTTTGCGTTGACTTTACCAAAGATTGTTCTACGGAGCTCTCTCACACACACACACACACACACTTGATGTATGTGTGTGTTTGTGTGGGTGTGTGTGTGTGTGTGTGTGTGTGTGTGTGTGTGTGTGTGTGTGTGTGTGTGTGTGTGTGTGTGTGTGTGTGTGATAGATAGCCCTCTCAAGCCTTAATGCTTTTAGTGCAGCAGGGCTTGAGCCACCAAGCAGCAATTAACAGCTCAGTGACATTTGCTTCTCCAGCTGTGATGGAGGGAATAAGGGCAACATGAGCAGGGAAAGAAGAACACAATCCTTCTATAGTTTCTTCTCTGAACTTCAAAACTGCCTCAGTGTATTTACCTTTCAGTGTTTTTTTTTCTTTAACATGTGCCCAGACACACCATACATCACACGTTGGTTAGCCCTGAAATTAAGATGTGTGACGGCAGTTTGTAAATCAGTCTTAATGAGTATGGCATATTTGAAAAGGCCAAATTGAAAAGGGCAAGAGAATGTCCCCATGCATCTGTTTTCTACATATTAGTCACGCACACGCACACACACATACACACACACAGACGACTTCCATGTAGGCTACACATACTTTCTATTCTACACCCTAACGGATTCACTCTTATTTCTCTAATAGAATGAGAATGAGAGTCTGAAAGTATCTATTTTAAAGTAATCAATTATAGCCCTTATTATTACCTATCGGTGAAATGATATGCTGTCCCACTAAACGCCTGATGTTAGCGAGTTTGTTTCTGGGAGCAATACCCTGGCACCCAAGCGTTTTAGTCTCACCACAAAAATTACTTGATTGATCGATTGATTCCTATATAAATTCCTTCACTGACTCTCAGCTAGCATCACTATAGCAATAGCGACCATGATGAACTGATTGTAGGTGATTTCTGGGAAAGGCAGTAAGTAGGCTACATTTAATTGAGCGGGAAATCAAAGGGAATAAACTGTGAGTTTAATGCCCAAGTAAAGAGAATAGGGATTTTTTGGGGATTCAAATTTTGACAGAGACACAGAGAGACTGGAGGAGAAAAGAAGGGCTGGCAGGCGAAAACAGTGAGGCAGAAACAAAAGAAAATATGGATGGAAAGACTGATTATAAGAAAAGGATCATTTGAAAGACTAACACAAGAGTAGGGGATAGAGAGAGAGAGAGAGCAGATGGGAGATATAGAAAAAGGATAAGGGGGAGACGGGATGCAGAGCAAGACCAGAGGAAGAGAGCAAAACAGAGAGATAATAGTGGATCAGAGAAAGAGAGATAAAGAGAGATAGACGGCAGAAAAGAAAGAGAAGGAAAGTCTAACCATATGGAATAGCGGAGGAAGAGAAGAGCTCAGAGGCTTTTTTCGCAGTGTCACTGCTAGTCAACGTCACCTCTCGTCCTGACTGGATGCTAATGCACTCGTCAACAGATAGCTGTTTCCACGGTAACCCCCCTTCTCCCCCGCCATCCTTTCCTCTCGGCCCTCCTCTGTCACTTTGACCTCTCTCGCTGTCATCACATCACCAATCCATGCTTTGACTAACTTCTGCAATAATAAGAAGAAACTTTTCATACTATTTATAGCCCCTTCAAAGAAAATTAAAGCACGACAATGGGGTTCAGGCAGACATTAAAAACATTCAAAAGCAACAAGGATAAATAGAGGTGAAAATAGGAAATTACAGAATGCTGTAGAAAAAACAAATAATGATAATAATACTATGAATGAAAAGAAGAAAGAAGATTCCACTGAATGAAAGTAATCAAGGATAAAAGGATACCATCCACTCACATAAAAGCAAGTCTATGAAAATGGGTTTTAAGAATAGATTTAAATGATGTTACTGAATCTGCTAGCCTTATCGCCTTAGGCAGGATGTTCCTGATGCCCGAAAGGCAAATAATGTTTGAGCTCCTTTGTGTTCTCCATCTCTCTATTTTCTTGTTTGTTTATGAAATCTGTCCATCCTTTACCAGCAGCTGTCTTTTACGTATCTTCCTCTTTCCTTCTTTCTTTCTTTCTTTCATTCTTTCCTTATCTGTCTTTCTATCTGTCTGTCCTTACGTCTGGCTTTCTTCTCTCCACACAAGTTGAAGTTATGACTCAGGGCAGTAGTCAAACAGTTTAGGTCAAATGCCCTCACATACACTCACGGGTATACACATAATAATACATTCAAACCTATACTGACACAAAACTCCTATTCTAGCCAGGTTTAGCTTTTGTCAAAGGCAGGGTGGAAGGGAAACACAGACACACATGCACACGCCCGTGTACACACACACACTCAGGTTATAAATCTAGATATAGTAGAGCACTAGAGCCTGTTTTGATCTCTTCATGAGACTGGGTGGAATTTAAGCCATTCACTGCGTGACGAGTATAAGATTTCCAGTGGCAACACTTGCTTTTTGTTTCCCTCTTTCAACCAATATCTTAGTTGAGGAACCAAAGGCATGAGTCAGGGACACAGACGCTCACACTCACCCATACAAATGCACAGTCTCACACATTATTTCTAATCTTGTTAGATTATTTCATTTGTAATAATATATGCATTGTTTAATGCGGCTCATGCTCTGTACTGCATATTTATCCTTTCATGTTTGAAGTTGTCAATTTCTTGTGAAGGGTCACAAGCAATGAACAGCACCTTCATTGAAGACATAAGTGCCTCACAGGCACACTCTCAGTAGAGTTGCAGCTCTCAGCAGTGACCTACGCACTGATGCTCGCCCATGCAGGTCACCGCTAGCCCTCAAGACCGCTGCTACAGTGCAACAGTGACCCTACTGGTCACTTGTGGTACAAGTGTTAAAGGTGTTCCACCCAGTCACTGCCTCTATTTATCTATCAGTTTAAATTTCATTTCATCATACTTGCCTCTCTTTCACTTGTGGACTCTCTCTTTCTCTCTCTCTTTTCTCTCTCTCTCTCCCTCTCTCTCTCTCTCTCTCCCTCTCTCTCTCTCTCACACACACACACACACACACACACACACACATTGAAGAGCTCAGTATCAAGGGACCCCCCTAGTGAGAGGAAATCAATCTGCATCATTCGGTTTCTAGATGAATCCCACATTTCTAGATTAATCCCACATCTATCAATGACTTATTAATGTGAAACAGCTCCTGTCACCATCAAAGTAACTGACAGAGTCGAATTAGGCCACATGATTATCAGTACCAGTTATGTCAATAAGATACTTGTACCTTCTGGCAGTGATACTTAAATTAACAAAAGGACGTGTGGGAATGCAGGTTGTGTTGATCTTAATGGAAGAATCCCTACTGACCGTGTAGTTTTGTTTGTGTAAGAGAAATGGCTTAGTTTGAAATTGCAATGTCTTTGACAAATCTTCCACATTTGCTAGATTATATTGGAACATTTAGCTAAACATTGTGATTTGAAGAGGATTAGCAGACTGATTCTTCCTGTGAATATTGCCTGTATTGTATTGTTGTATGCAAAGCGATTTTTGCACTAGAGACAGTGGACAAATACAGCTTTAGATGTGATTATCACACATGCATATATCCTGCGTGTCCTGTTTAGGAACAATGTAAATAATTAATCTGAAGCTAAAGTTTTCTCGTTCTTCACAATGAATCTGAAGGTGAAGTTTTTGTTACAACTCATCAGAGGAATGAATCTTTGATTAGTCTTGCCTTAAATGTAAAAGACATTCAAAGACAAGGGATATTTTCTTGCCAAACAATCAGCATGTGAATTTAAGTATGGTGTCAAGGGTTTAACAAAAGTTCACAATTGCAAAAGTTTTGCAAACATTAATACAGGTGAACTTTGGCACACGTTGATGTTAAAGGTTTTATGAAACTCATTGAAAAGCATGACAAAATGTACTCTATTGCAGAGGTTTTCAAAGCTAGAGGTGGCCTCTCCATGGGCTCCAAACAGTTTCAGAGGAGGCTCAGTGAATGGAAATGAAAAAATATGAAATTAGTTTTTACATTCGTTTTAAAAAGGAGATCACGTCGAATAGCCTAAATGTGTGTCATTTGGTTAGAGAGATAGTTCAGAGATACCGTAGTTTTGAGGAATTTGACTGTTTTTCCCACTTTTCCAGTCAGAAACAAAAAAATTCCTTAGGACAGACCTTTTTTATGTATTTGTTGTATGCAATATTAAGCTATTTTGCTCAATTGTTGAGTGTCTATGGGATCAAATAACACAATCATGGCCCCATAGGCCTCCAGGAATTGAACGAAACCAAGCAAGTAAACTAAGGGTGGGCTTCTTTTTCCAATCTTTGTCTGAGGGGAGGCACACAGTTTCAGAATTTGAAAACCCCTGCTCTATAGTATTTCACCAGAGAATTCAGTCCTTTAAATCCATGCATCATGTGATATTAAAAATATACAATGTTAATTTCCCAAAAGATCAACTGGCAGGGCTGTTGGATTCGGCTACAGCTGTAGGCGTTTAAAGGGTCACTGACAGTGAAGGAACATTCAACTCTGTGTTTCAAATATCTGGGTTGAATCCCTCTCCTGTAAAATTACCACGACACACCTGTTATCCCATACAGTATGCCTGTATTACACATTGCTCTAGAAAACTCATTTTTAACTCCAAATTAATTTCTTCAAATGATTAAACTCAATATGTCAACAATTTAGCTGTTTCATTTTTAGCTACTTGTTGCCTTGTTACACTATCAACAGCCATTCCTGCTAAAAGATAGGAGGGCTGCAATGGTATGAGGGCTGTGATGGATTGTGTATTGATCTATAATGCATGGTGCATGGGGAGAGAGCAGGACTGGACCTCCTGTACACAGGGCTGATGACAGATTTGGCAATCTCAGCACCCAATCGTTTCACTTTGCATGTATTACTTCAATCGCCGATGGAGAAGCTGGATGATCCCACTAAACGCTGTTAAATGCTGCACTTAGGAAGGACTATGGAATGGAATTAATGAAGTCGCTTTTAAGTAATTACTTTAATTACTGATAGTTCTCCATCAGTAAAGGTGCCCCTTTTATCACAAAAAAAATGGAGCTAACATCATTAGAAGGAGCAAAGACATCCAAGACTCCATTGCATTAATGCATTAATGCACAGTATACTGCATACACACAGGACTGCATCTAGGACTGGCCTGCCAGGAACATGCTGACCTGAGACGGTAAAAGAATGGACAAGTATTGATTATACAAGTCATACAAGATATGACTGTATGACCAGTAGAACTCTGTTCTATAGTGCTACAACTCTAATGTTATGTAAAGAAGTTAACATTTTGAACTTACTAACTAATCTTAAACTGCTATCTTAATTCTAGTCCCTGGGACCAGAGTTCTACTGGTCCCAGACATGTCCCAAGATCACATAGTCAGGTCTTGGTCTAGTCTTGGAATATTTTATTTGATGACTATGATGGCAGACTGCTATGATTACAGTCATGGTCGTTAATTAGACAATAATAGACAATCCGGAAGGCGAATTTAAGTAAATATCATCTAGGTAGGCAACTAAGGGGGTGAATATAATATCTCTCTTGTAAAAAGATCCACATGAATTCTAAAGACAGAGGGGCATACGTAGGCAAATGTTGGTAAAATTATAATTATTATTCTTTATAATAAAGTCCATTCCTGACTCCATCAGCACCATCATTAAAAGTGCTTATTTGAACTAGACATGGTTGAGCCCAGCTGCTGTGATGCATGCAGGGAGTTTATTATGCTGGTACTGCAAGTGAAGACGCCTCAAGTAGAAGACAAAGAGGGGTGTGGAGCAATGGGGGTGGAGGAGTGGGAGAGAGGGCTCTAGAGAGGAGAAGGAACAAACGGGGGTACAAAGACTAAAAGAGAGCTATTTTTCAATGCAAGTAAAAGAGAAAAGTCTTTCGAATATATGCGATCCGTTTTGTAGCACTGAGGAGGCATAAACACTGACGCAAGGTCTTGTAACGTGCACAAACTGGCACGCACATACACATTTTGTACCATAAATTTTCTAGAAAACAAAGGCTATACAATATTCAACAAGGACACAGGTTAGAGTTCATGGATACACTGTAAAATAAGTGACTCAATTGTCACGTTCTAATGTAAGATACCCAGCTAGCTTAAGATAGGAAGTAAACTCTCTGAGGGTGCCATTTGGCCTTCCAGGTGTGTGGGTGGAAGCAAACCTTGGCAGACAGTGCTGTGTTCAAAGAAGAGGAACCCCTTCACCTCCAAACACACAAAACACACACACAGATACAGTCCAGCCCATTGGTAAACTGCTGGAACTCCCCTGAGCCCAAATTAATTACATTTAGTAAAATCAACAGTTGAGGTATAAGATTGTTGTTAAATATTTAAGGAATTTCACATGAGAGGCAATGCTGTTGTGGCATAATTGTGTGTGTGCGATGTGTTAAGGTCGTTGATGATCAAGGCTATTCATTTATCAAGTAATTTGAGAAATTAGAGACAAAATATTATGCTTTTGTTGTATTAACAAAATGTGTTCCTTCAGGATTGCATAAAAAATGCATTGCCAAGCAACAAATAAGTCTTCCCAAATGCAGGCTAGCTAGTTATTTTGTGGATCATAGCAGACACTTTTACATTATCTTCCCCAACGAAGCCCAGTCCTGCTTGCGCGTGGAGCAGCATGTTTTCATCTGTAAATATACACTACCCTAACATTAGGTGGCAATAATGCTCTGATTGGCAGGCAAATTCATCAATAAATAGTAAAAGAAGAAGGAAGAAATCAATTTAAAAAACATATGTACTGTAAAAAGTAAAGAATTTTGAATTAAATTACATTCAATTCATTTTAGTAATTCAAAGAATTATTTTGTATATTTTACACACCCATTTAAAGTTTTTTTCCTCTTACTGGAAAAAAGGGTTTATTGCATATAAAAGGTTTACACCCAAAGGTGACAATGTATTGTTTACAGAAATTAATCCTTTATTGGGATTAGTGGGCCACAGTTAAACCCGCATGCACACACACAAACACACACCACACGCATAGCGAGTCACGAGTTATGTATTCTCAAACACACACAGGTGCTAATACATTCGGAAATGAACTAAATAAAGCGCACTTGTAGAGGACATAATGAAAAACTATTGTTTACTCTTCTCACGCTCAGCTCAAACCACCACAGGGCTTCTGCTCCCATTATCAAACTATTGTTTGTTCTCATTATCATAACTCATTAGTCCTGACCAGGCTCGGGGGGGGGGGGGGGGGGGGGGGGGGGGGGGGGGGGGGGGGGGGGGGGGGGGGGGGGGGGGGGGGGG